>BQNB010014164.1:30770-75687 GCA_026074375.1 Tanacetum coccineum | reverse complement strand
ATAATATTATTTATGTATCATGTAAAACGTGATTTGGGTTAGATAATGATGATCGTATATTTGGTTTCACGAGTTCAGTAACCCTGAGATAAGATTAAAGATTTAGAGTCGGGATAACACTCTCATACGAAGACCGGTGTGTGTGATATGCGTGAAGATGGATTAGCTTCACCGGTTCGAGCCGTGGTTGGCCGAAAGTAACTTGAGTTAAGTTTCTCATCTTATCCATTTCAAGGAAATGGACAAGTATTTATAGGGATGCATTTAGAGTTGTGTGTTACCTGTAAATGTGATCCAACGATCCATGTTGGTCCACGTGGTGGACATCTAATGAGGAAAGGAGAGGAGTGACACATGGCGTGTCATCCTTTGTGGTGTCGGGTACATGGAACATCTGCATGTATGAGCGTAATGTTCGCGACACTGCCTTTACGCCAATGAGGTAGTGACACATGTTATTTTTCATGACGGCCTTTTGGGCAACCATTATAAGACTGAATGTAGTGGTGACCGCAGATGACACCGCCACGTCAGCGCCAACTCAGCTTTCTCTCTCTTAGACCACACAATGACCAAACACATGTAGTGGCGACCGCAGAGGACTCCGAACAATTTTTTTTTTAAACATTACATTAATAATTAAACATTTTACAAATTAAAATATGGAAATCAAAATACACGGAAGAAAAGACGGAAAAAAATTACGGAAATAAAAAACATGAACTTGACGGAATTTAAAAATACAACACAGATACGTTTTAAAACATATAGTTCAAATAGTATCCGTTGGAATAGTAGTTGTTTGATTTCAATTTTGAAAATTAAATTACGAAATTGAAAATTACATTATGGAATTGAAAATTACATTACGAAATTGGAAATTACATTACGGAATTGAATAACAATAATGTTAAGCTAATGAAATCGTATCCTTACGGAAAACCTCAACCACATTTCTTTTTGTAATGTTAAGGTAATGCTTTGATGGTTTAGGAGTAAAATCTAAGACATTGACAAGTATCATAGCAACTCCTACTGTAATATCATTTTCATAACTACCCACGTCAAGGACTTTGTAGTGTATTGTTATAGGTACTGTACCCGATAGATCTTTCATAGTCACATTTAAATCTCCAAGAGCATTCGGAGAACAAGACTTCACTATTGCAACAACTTGGTTCCAAGTTTTCCCCCTTGCTTAAAAAAGTAAGCCAGATGTCGCAAACATCCAATTACAGTGCCACCAAAATCTTCACATATTTAGTGCGCTAACCACACCCCACTGTTAAAATCAGCAACTCACCCACATCCTCAATCAACTTCTGCATATATTCCTTTATCGACATAAAGCCCCATCCCGATCAGAATCAATACATTTTCTTTAAGCAGCTGCTCGCTGAACAAGACCCCGCGGAGACCGGTATATCCTAAACTGGGTTTGGGTGTTGAGAAGATGGTTCAAACCATTTCTATTAGAGAGCTGAACACACACCTGCTGGACCGGTATTTGTTACCTTGGATTGGGTGTATGGAGATGGTTCAACATGTGTGTTTAACTACTAGACGAACGCAGAACAAGTGTTAAATGGAGATCAGAATCGTCTATATCAAGACTGTATTCCCATGATCATTTATCGTTAGTGAAATTGAATCCATCGGGATAGGTTGGATATGAATTGTGTGATTATAATAGGATATGGTTGGGGGTATTTATAATGAAAAACTATCCGTTGGAATTCAAATGTGAAAATTAATAACCGGAATTTTAAAAATACAATACTTTATGTTAAAACTGTAAATTAAAACATCAGGACAACTAAAATAGTTTCTAGTTTATTAATCTGTTGACCTCGTAAGTCTGAATCAATTCTCATCACCACCCAAATTTGCATAAAGTATTCATCATCATCAAGCTTGATTTTTCTAATCTTCTCCTCCCTCCCGAGCCTTTTCATTCCATTGGTTTGTTTTTCTAGTGTATTTCTCTTAAGCTTTTTTTCATCTAGATGGAGTTGATGTAACCATCTTCCGCGTAAGGTATACATCACCAATCTCATTGTAGTGTGTCTGTGATGACGATAACCCCCCCCCTACCTATATAGATTTCTGAGCGGTGGTTGTATTTTCACGTATCCAATCTACACTTATCATTATTATTGGAGGATTCAAATGGTTCATTTTTTTTCTAGTTTTTAGCCCGCCTATTCTGTACATAGAAAGATTTAGCTCTAGTCTTTATTAGAACATTCCTTTAAGAAAAGTGTCAATCAAGCAACGGCACTCTTGTGGAATGTGATTACTTTTCTTCTCGTTATGCTTTTTCTAAGATCTTCTTTAGTTGTGCATGCCATTATCAAAGTGCAAGGCTAAATCCAGAAACGCTTTCTGATGAAACCATACTTCGGCAATATTTTTTGAACCAAAGCTTGGATTTCTTCGTCCTATGGAGTATCGCAACAAGCCATTTTTAAAAAATGATAAAAGTGTATAAAATGTATGTTTGTGATTAAAAATGGTAAATAAAAAAGGTGAGATTTTATATGAATATTGGGGGATTGTTTATTTTTTAAAATAAAAATTATAAAAGAAAAGTTAATTTTTTTTAATATGAAATTCCTCCTACCAATTTATAAGGTCGTGCAGAAGACCCTAACTTGCAAAGGTTGGGTAGGAACATCTACATGTATGAGCGTAATGTTCGCGACACTGCCTTTACGCCAATGAGGTAGTGACACATGTTATTTTTCATGACGGCCTTTTGGGCAACCATTGTAACAGTAGACTTGCAAACCAGAAAACGTTTTGGCTAAGCCATAAAATCAATTGACCTCTAATGACAGTAGACTTGCAAACCAACATAAGAGACTAAAAAGTATTATTATCTCAAGTCTTCCAAATGACATAATGAAGTTTGTGATCAGATGTGCTAAAGATATGTGGAATGATCTCATTTTAGGTCATGAGGAACCATAAAACAAGGGGCACCAAGATTGCTGCCGTGTGGCTGAAATTCAATACCCTTTCAGGCATTTGATGGTGAAAACGTTACACAAACTTACATAAGGCTTAAAATCTTGTTGAATGACCTTGAAAATAGAGAGAGTTGTAGCAACCATGGCACCAATTGACAAGTCAAAGAAACTTGTTTCGGCTGTGGAAGAAAATGCAACTTTCAAAAGGATTGCCTTAACAACGAAACATCTTTTCCATCATATCCATCATCATCCAGATTCCAACACAAAACCTCAAACACAACCAAACACATCATTCATTCCAAACCATCAAAACAAAGTCTTTAAAGGGATGTTTGGTATGAATGAATGAAAATCTGAGAAACATAATGAAGAAGCATTCTCGTATTTGTTTTTGTTTTAAGAAGGAAATCGGTGAATCGAAATTTGATTCTCTTTCCATTCTCGGCATTCTCTTAAAATAGTGAAGAAATGAGAGAAAATATTTATAGTTGATATCAAATCTTCATATCCAACATTTAGATTTAAACTTTTCATTATAAAAATGTTATTCAATCAACTCGTTTGGAATCATTTTTATGTTTGGGTTTCTTCTAAATTTACCACAAATATTATAAATTAGTGTTATTAAAATTATCTTTCAATTGTGCACATAATTACGAATTGCACCTAATAAAGAACCTTCAATGTTGCTTTGCGATAAAAGGTTAGCATAAATGAGAAGAAATCGAAGAATGAGAAATAACTATAATCACACATTGGAGATGCATCGATTTCAATTAGATGCATCCTAATCTTTTAGATGCACCCAATATATTTTTAGCATAAAATGCAATCATATACTAATTAGATGAACTATTATCAACTTATGTGAATCCTATGTATTATTCATCCTCTATGGGTCAAATTTTTTGCTAGTACTACTTTACATCGTTTTCACTTCAAAATCACTTTGGAAACCTATTGGGATGCATCTAAATGAATAAAGATGCATGTAATTCAAGTCGATGAATCTCATAAAATGCATGGTTATAGTTATTTCTCATCCTTCTCATTTTATGTTTTCTTCTCAACTGCGGATCCCTACCCATACCCTGTTTATCAAACCTAAAAATGAACATTGCAAATGATGCTTTGATCTGGGAATCGAAGGTTAAAAAGATAAATTAGAATATAAAACCATTTTGTTATTCCTATGTATACAAACTAAAACAAGATTAGCGTCCTATAATTCACGCGCCTCTTTATTTGTAACCAAACAGTAAAATCGTACTACTTTCTCTAACCATGATTCACTTTTCTCTGTTACAGTTCATTCCTAGGCATTTTTCCCGGTCCCTCGTACCAAACTGTTCATAAACTTCCATAATAGGAAACGTTGTGCAAAACAAAAAGGTCATGATCTGGGATGAAAAGCGTTTCAATGTTCGAGTCAAGAGAATGTAATTCCATTAAGCTTTCATTACACTAGATTGAGGATGACCATCATATGAAAGAATAAATGTTAGAACCACGACAAGGTCGACATCACCTTGAAAAAGGAACACCTGACTTTTAGAAGGTGGATAATAAAGATGATATAAAATGTTGGGTTTAAAAGACTCAAGATGATTCTTAGCGTTACTACTGCTCAGGTACAACTGCTGAGGTGATTACACTACAAAAAGGACTATGCTTTGACAAAGATGAATCAAAATTAAAAAAATGATTGGAAAGAAGAATACTAACGAAGATAAGTCTTAGATATTTGTAAAGAAGAATTATAACTTATTTCTTTAAAAGTTAACGTTGTTTATAGAAAAGATCTTGAACGTTTAGAAAAAGAATTGTAACCTTGTAGGACCCTTAGTGTCACAAAAAGGAGTCCTAGGGGCATAATGTTATATTATAACTTTGATATTCGTAGCTTCAAGGTTTTGTAAACCCTAACACTATTAAGAGTGTTCGTTTAATATTGAGGCTGAAAGTTTGGTAATCTGTCTTGTTATTAATTTTGTGTTACTGTTTTATAAATAATTCTTCTTAGTATCATTGACTAGATTCCGCATAGTCTTTGATATTCATAATCAAAGTTTCTATCATAGTTGTCTTGGATTTACTTAATACAACTAAGCTTCATAACAACTAAGCAATATCATTCAAGTGGGATCAACAAGTGGTATCAGAGCTTGTTGAGAAACTTTGAATTAGAAGAAACAATCTACACATATCAGAACTATTTGTTTAACATGGAGGCAGGATCTTCAACAATGGTTACTGCTGTAAAACTTCCAGTACTCAATCCAGGAGAATTTGAGCTTTAGAAAATAGATAGAACAGTACTTCCTAATGACCAGATTATGCTCTTTTAGGAAGTAATAGTGAAATGGAAACTCACATCCACCTAGAAGTAAAACCATTGATGGTGTTGAGCAAACATATCCTCCTACAACTGCAGAGGAGAAGTTAACAAGGAAGAATGAGTTAAAGGCAAGAGGTACACTGTTGATGGCTCTTCCAAATGAACATCAACTAAAGTTTAATACCTACAAATGTGAAGACTCTGATGGAAGCCATAGAGAAACAGGTATTGAGGTATTAAGGAGTCAAATAAACTCAAAACCAACGGTCAAAAGAAACATTATAAGAATTTCAATGGATCAAGCTCAGAATGACTTGATCAAACCTATAATAGGCTTCAAAAGCTTATCAGTCAGCTAGAGATTCTGGGTGAAACTATTTCTCAAGAAGATATGAATCTAAAGTTTTCTAAAAGTCTCCCGTTAAAAAAGGAAGACTCCATACCTTGATCTGAGAACAAAACCTGATTTATACTACCTTAAGCCATGGATGACCTATACAACAATCTGAAATTTATAGAAAATGAGTAAAGGGGTCAAAAAACTCAAACCAATTATTCACAGAAATTGGCTTTTTGGTGTCTTCCAATAACTCTGGCAGTTCTAATCAAGCTTATGGTTCTAACTCTGCGCAATAGCTGATATATGAGTGATGCTGTGATCTATTCTTGTGGCTTTGTAAACCATCTAAGCATCCACCAATTAAATGATGCAGACTTACAACAGATTGATCTGATGACTTAAAAATGGATCTCAAGTGGTAGATGGCTAATTCTTACCATAGAGCCATAAGAGTTCTAAAAAAACTGGAAGAAGATTAAATGCAATATGGTTTTTTCTGAGAAAGACCATAAGGGTTTAAACAAATCAAAAGGTGGAATGCTATAACAGTCATAAAAAAATGTCAATTTGTCAAGGGAGTGCAGGGTCTCCAAGGAGAACAGAACATAGAACCTGTAAGGAGGAATGGGACAGTGGAAACAACAGAGACAAAACTTTGGTGGCTCAAGATTGACTTGATATGAACAGTAGGATGATCAGGCTGACAGATTAAGAAGGACCAATTAACTTTGCACTTATGGCATATACTTCTTCAAGTTCTTCAAGCTTAGATTCTGAGGTATCTACTTGTTCTAAAGCATGTTTAAAATCTTATGAAACTCTCAAAGAACATTATGATAATCTGACAAAAGATTTTAATAATCTCATTTAATGTGTGCTCTATAAAGCAGGTCTTAGAAGATCTGTAAAGGCTAGACTAATATGTATAAAAAGAATGAGTTGATTTTTGAAGAAGACATAAAATTTGAAAACATGATATTAGAGTTGAGAGATTATGCACTAACAAAAGCTTAGAAAGAAATTTGAAAAAGCTGAAAAGGAAAGAGATGATTTAAAACATACCTTAGAAAAGTTTGGAAATTCATCTAAAAATCTAAGCAAACTGTTAGAGATTCAAGTAAGTGATAAGTTCAAGAATGGTGTGGGGTTTGATAGTCAAGTGGTTGATAGTCATGTGTTTGATAGTCAGGAAAATGAAAGGTACAAAACAAGTGAAGAGTATCATGTTATTCCCCCTCCTTATACTGGGAACTTCATGCCCCCTAAATATGATTTGATACTTGCTTATGAGGGAGAATATGTTATTAGTGAGTCAGTAACCAGTATACCTGATGCTGCAACAAGTGAAGCTAAGACTAGTGTGTCAAAACCTAAGTCTGTTGGTGAACCAATTATTGAAGACTGATATCTGATATGGGATGAAATGAGACTAAGTTTAAGTCTAAACAGAGAAAACCTAGTTTTGCCAAAATAGAATTTGTTAAATCTAATGAGCATGTGAAAACACCTAGGGAGTCTGGTATTATGCTTCATGGCGGGTATTTTGAGTATTGGAAGGCTGGATTAGTAGTTGTGGTATATGGTTTGTAGCTGTTATGATCCAAGTTGCATTTCTACAGAAGACCCCTATTGGATGAAGACAAAAAGGGGAAGAAGATTACAAGTTTATTGATTTGCAGCTTATTATGTGTGGTGACATGTTCAAGGAGATCTTAAATCAAGGGGAAGCATTGAAGATTTTGTTTCATTCAGGGAGATGATTACATCTCAACTTCAGGGGAAGCTTTGGCTTTATGATGAAGTTCGTACACGACTTTGTTTGTTTTGTCATCATCAAATAGGGGAAGATTGTTGGGATTATTGATTTGATGAGACAAAATGAATAAAAGAATGAAACAAAAGGATCAGAATCGTCATTAAAGAATTCTTCAAGCTGGTGGAGAATTATGAAGATTTGGTCAAAGATGTTAAAGATATTGATTAGGAAACATATTAATGTGATTTAATGTGATTTAAATAGTTTCCTTATCTATTGATTTACTTCCTTTGTAAGTCATGATCTCTCCCTATATAAAGAGATTATAGACATAGGTTTTAAAAATCCATCCATAGAAAACTAGAGCTCTCCCAATGAGAGTCTAGATAGTTACATAGCATAGTCGACTGATTAAAGTTGAATAGTACACCATAGTTAGTTGGTGTAGCCCCAAATTATAGTTGGGGTAATAGGGAAATCGTTCAATGAAAAACCTTGTTTGATAATATTGCTTTCTTATTATTCCGCTGCGTGTTCAATATTATCTGTAAAACCTATCCTAGATGGGCTAAACGATTCTTATCAATTGGTATCAGCTATAAACGATCTTATCAATGGATCAGAGCCAGTGGGCTCGTGATCTAGGATTGTACATTTTTATGTATCGTATTTGAAAGACAAAAGTATTTAATTTTCTTTTTCGTAAATTGTTCTAATTTCGTATAAACCCTAATATCGGTAACCATCTTTTTGGTGATGGATCTGGATTCTTTGGTATAAAATTGTTATTATACAATTGTCATTCTGATCATCATCATGATAAGAGTTTAATTCTGTTTTTCATTGTTCTGCTCACAACGCAACCATTGGATCTTTGATAAAAACTCTAAACGATCTCCATTGATAAAAAGGAGATTTGGTTTGATTTGGTGCTTCTCATGGATAATACTTTTTAGATCATTGTTATTCGGTGTATGGTGGTTATGCTTGCCTAATGATGAATTCGTTTTATGGCTGAGTATATAAAAAAGAGAAGCTCAATAACCCAGCTTTAGGGTTGTCTGAAATGCAGGTTGTTTGTGATATTAGCTACTGTTATTACCTTATTGTGGATCAAGAAGAACAGATGAAGTTGAAAAGCAGGAAGAATTAGAGAAAGATTGGGCTAAAGGTTGTTCGTATTATATGGAGACAAAGAAATCTCTTTTTGAGAATGAAGAGTTTCGGTTATAATGAAAGAAGATTTGAAACCCTGATTTTTAGGGTTTAGTTATGGAAGTTTTGACGTGGATCTGTTAGAAGTAGTAATCAAAACGTGTATACTTTAAAACTGCTATTGGGCTTCAAATAGTTACTACTGCTTTGGGATTTATTACTGTTTGGGCCATGAATATTAATGTTGCCATATTTACACGGCTTCACATGGAATAAATGTTGATCGAACAAGGAACTAGTACTAAAGCATTCGTGTTTAACTGTTTTGACGTGACATTAAAGTTATATGTGGCTCATAGCCAAATTAGTACTAGCTTGACAGCACGTGTTAAAAATTGTCAAGTATTTAGTACTGTAGCTAATTGAAAGGTTAGTGCTAGTTGATATTATATGCTACTCGACCATGAAAGAATTATAAACTGTTTTATGGGCCAAAAGGCTTCAAAAAGTTGAAACGTGGGCTTCAAGGTTATCAAAAGTAGTTTGAGATATTTCGTTGGGCAAAAGCAGATTGGATTCACGTGTACAAAGCCATAGTTGTTTACACTGTTTGCCATGTACGACTACTATTCGAGTACAAATAGTTGTTGATGCTAGTTGTGGTTAATACTTGCCCATCATATAAGTATTGTTCACGTTTTGGTACTGTTACGAGACATGTTTTTTCTATTGTCTTTGATATCTTAATGATTGTTCGAAGCGTGACTTAATGCTGCCCAAGGAAGGTTAAAACTGATTGCTTTGTCCGAGAAAGAGTTTATACTGCTAATGTTGTCCGATAAAGTAGTTTGTACTGCTAGCTTTCACGATATGAGATAGTACACGTCTTTGTTT
Organism: Tanacetum coccineum; assembly: GCA_026074375.1. Lineage (NCBI taxonomy): Eukaryota > Viridiplantae > Streptophyta > Magnoliopsida > Asterales > Asteraceae > Tanacetum > Tanacetum coccineum. The sequence goes on along the minus strand of BQNB010014164.1, from coordinate 66,229 downwards.
TTTGATGATTTTGATCTCGACAGAACTATTTCAAATAGTTTATTCTTATTGATTTTAAGCTCGTATTTGAAGATTATTTGAAGATTGATTACGAAGACAATTGAATATTGCATATTTGATTAGTAGTAAGTTTTCACATATGCGTCGTTCTTATCAATCTTAAGTCGGTTTATGACAAGACATTTTGACTTTTAAAAGATAACTTGTTCGTTAGTCTTAAATGGTGTGAGACGAAGACTTCAAAATCTAGCAAAGGTGTGTGATTTTTCATATGGGTGCTTAATGCTCATCATTTGCTATCACTTAGTATGTGCCATCATTGAAGATGAGATTGGTTAAGAGGTTTGCGGTCTAACTTATATTTTCACAACAGATTTATTTATAAGTTCCACGTCACTTGGATATTACAAGATATAAGATAACTATTTGAGATTCACTTTTTTTCATCAAATCGTTATACCGGTTTTTCTTCAACAGTGTACACTACGATAAGCCTACAGGAGTTCGAGATTCAAGAGATGGCAAACCATATGGGTTTCAGGGGAAGGCTTATTATTAAATGTTTACCACTACATGCAACCACCATGAGGAAAGTGTTTGTTACTATACTAGGACTTTATTACAACTTAACTGCTATTAATAATTTCTAACTACTCAAAGTCATTTTTCGTATAATGCTTCATTGCGGGTATTTTTGAGTATTGAGGTCTATTAGTAGTGTGGTTATATGATATTGTAGTTGTTAAGATCCAAGTTGCATTTCTAACAGAAGACCCCTATTGTTGAAGACAAAAAGGGTGACGGGGGGGGGGGGAGAATATTACAAAATTAATGATTGATGCAGCTTATTATTTGGAGACATGTATCAAGGAATCTTAAATCAAGGGGAAAGCATTGAAGATTTTGTTTCATCAGAGGAGATGATTATCATCTCATACTTCAAGGAAGCTTTAGCTTTATAAGATTAAGTTCGTAACACACTTTGTTTCTTCGTCATCATCAATGGAAATTGTTGGGATTAATATGATTTGATTGAGATAAAATGGATAAAAAGAATGAAACAAAAGGATCCAGAATCGTCATTAAAGAATTCTTTAAGCTGGTGAGGAATTATGAAGATTTGGTCCAAAGATGTAAAGATATTGAATTATGAAACATATTAATGTGATTTAATTGATTTAAATAGTTTCCTTATCTATTAGATTTACTTCCCTTTGTAACTCACTGACTCTCCCTATATAAAGAGAATTTAAGACATTGTTTTTTACATAGAGATCTAGAGAAAACTAAAGGCTCTCCCAATGAGATCTAGATATTTAGATAGCAAGACGACTGATGAAGTCAAATAGTATTACCATTATTTAAGTTGGTGTAGCCCCAATTATAGTTGGGTAATAAGGAAACGTTCAATAAAAAAACCTTGTGATACTTTAATTTGTTGTCTTTATTTATTCCGACTGCGTGTCTATCCATCATTGTTATTGTTCAGCCTAGATATATAAATCTAAGTCAATCTTTGAGCTATAAAACTGATCTTATAAAATTACCACCGGGCAAAACTTTCAAAAGCAGCATTATCAGATTAATACATGCACAGACCAATTTAATATGCCCACACAAGACCAACAGTGAATAGTGCAAGGAAAGCATCAAATGTTTTAAATAAAGCACATACACATGTTAGAAGGCCCTTTAACAAGTCTACAACAAATAAGAACAATAATTTAAAAGAAAAAGTTAATACTGTTAAGGGAAATGTTCCTACTGCTGGGCCAAAAGTAGTAGTAAGTAATAATAAGGGAAATGAGGCTAATGTTGTTAAGGCCTCAGCATGTTGGATTTGAAGACCAAATCAAAAGGTTTTAGACCATGTCTCCAGACACAATGGTGTATTAATGAATTTTAAAAGATTTGACTATGTTGATGCACAAGGCAGATCCAAGTCAGTAATGGCTTGGGTCCCCAAGAGAGCCTGATTCTCTTACTTTTGTGCAGAGTAATCCACAGCTAAAATTGCAGGAAAAAGGAGTAATTAACAGTAGATGCTCTAGGAACATGACTGGAAACAAGTCCTACCTCTTATATTATGAAGAAATTAATGGTGGATTTGTTGCATTTGGAGGAGATACCAAAGGAGGTAGAATCACAGGTAAAGGTAAGGAGCTTAAGTTTAACCTTTTTAGTGTCTCATAAATGTGTGACAAGAAAAAAAGTGTTCTTTTGTTGTTTTATCTCCTGACTTTAAGCTACTTGATGAAAATCATGTCTTGCTTAGAGTTCCTAGAAAAGATAACATGTACAGTGTTGATTTAAAGAATATTGTTCCTTCAGGAGGTCTAACTTGTCTCTTTGCAAAGGCCACATTAGATGAATCTAATCTCTGGCATAGAAGGCTTGGGCATATAAATTTCAAAACACTAAACAAACTAGTGAGGGGAAACCTTGTCAGAGGTTTACCTTCAAAGATTTTTGAAAATAATCACACATGTGTTGCTTGTCAGAAAGGAAAGCAACATAAAGCCTCTTGTAAGACCAAGACTGTAAGCTCAATCAGCCAACCATTACAAATGTTGCATATGGATTTGTTTGGGCCAACATTTGTAAAAACTTTTTTACGAATTAACTTGATTAACTTAAAACTTATATTTAGTTAACTAGACCAAATGTGTCACTCAATTTGTTATTATTATATCAAAGCTTATTTTGTTTATCAATTTACAAAAGTGGATTTCTCAGCACAGACGTTAAAGACCATAACAAATCTTCTTAAAACCACATAGATCCCTTAACTCGGTCTTCGACCTTACCTATATGATTATATAATCTAATGTATGATAAGCAAAAAATAGATAAGATCAAGATATAATAGGTTGCAAACATAAGCTTAATATTAAAACATCCAGAATCATACCAAACACTTAATTCTATATCGAACATTCAACCGAGTAGTCATGAAGAAATAGCCTCTCATGGCCTAAGGAGTTCATTAACAAAAGTAGATATTACACAAACTTCCACTATTCCAATAAACTATTAGGAAACTGTCTTCGTTTCTTGGTCTTAGATCTTTCTCTTCAACTTAGGAGGTAGTTGGGGTTTTTGTGAAAGGAGGAAAAAGAGTGTGGGAGAATGATTGGTGAAGAGAGATAGGATGCTTTGAGATGCAATTCACGTCCTCTATTATAGCAAATTGTTGCAAAGTGCAGGCGCACTTAGAAAAAGTGCGGCGAACTTGGGAGTTAATGCGATGACTTTACTAGAAGTGGCGGCGCGTTTTGCAAATAATGGTGGCTTATTGAGGAGTTTAACTTGCAGGTGCATTGATTAGAATTTAATTCTTCAACTTTAGGAGAATGTGCGCACACAATATTAAAAGTGCGGCGGTTTTGGGTTGCAAGAAAGTGCTGCGCACAATCTAGCAATGTGGCGGACTTCTTGATATTTGGCATAAAATCTTTTCTTTTCTTGTATTTCGCTCCCTAAGTGTATAGATTCATGAGCATGAGGGTCCTCTAGAGTCTTCATGTGAACCATAAGCAATTCAAGCTTAATTAAGTACCAAAAGTTTCACGAGAATGATAAAATACCCATAAATAACGCCATAGAAACATGTAATAATTTAGCGTTATCAAATCCCTCCACAACTTAGCTATTTTGCTTGCCCTCAAGCAATGAAGTGAAAAAATAAAATCATTTGTCGTGACGGTGGAGAAAATCAGTTTTATAAAAGAGTTTGCTCAAGGATGAAAAGCTTAGGATCGGTGATTTTCACTTTATACAGATCAATGATTAGATCCTTGATGTACCTTAACAAACTTCTTAGACCTGACATAATGTTTACTAGTTTGTGCTCCGTCGCAATGTTCCAAGTTTACACCTAAAGTTAACACCTCTTCTATGCAGTGAAGAGAACTTTAGATACTTAAAAGGTCAACTAAATTGGGCCTTCTGGTATCGTTATGGATTCACCCAGTAGACCTTTGGAAAGCTTTCTCTGATAGGATTAAGCAAGAGGAGCTAGCCTTGACAGGAAATCCACTACAAGAGGTTGTCAATTTTCTTAGGCAAAAGTTGATGTCATGGCAATGCAAGAAGCAGACTATAGTTGCCAGCTTCTACTACGAAGCAGAGTAGGTTCTAAGCTTTGCTAAATGCTGTGGGTGGTGTTAGTGGACCAAAAAGCAAATGCTTGATTATGGTTCAACTTCATGAACACCAAGATTCACATTAATAATGAAAAGCACCATTTCTTATTGTAGAATCCAGTTTTCATTCTAAAACCAAGCACATTGAAATAAGGCATCATTTCATCAGAGATTCTTATGAGAAGAAGTTGATTCAAGTGATCAAGATTCATACAGACCACAATGTTGCAGATCTTCTCACAAAGGCTTTTGATGTTAGCAGGTTTAACTTTTTGATTGCTAGCATTGGATTAATCTCTGAAGTATTGTTTGAGAGGAGGTTAATTAAGATTAGATGAAAGGGAATGTATCATTATGCAGAAGTGGGTGAAGGGTCAGGACAACCCACTGATCCCCAACACACATCCACAACTGTATCACTATCTAATCTTGAACTAATCACTGTTCTATCACAATCTTAACCCAAAAAGACTCAAAAACCTAAGAAAGCCAAAAGGACCACTGAGATATCTCAGTCTAGTAGACCTATTCACCTTGTTGCAGATGAGACTGTCTATAAGGAGTGGGAAGACAGAATGGAAAGGGCTGCCACTACTGCTTCTAGCTTAGTAGCAGAGCAGGACAGTGGTAACATTAATAGGACCCAATCCATGGCAACACTTAATGAATCTTTTCCTTAGAGAACTGGTTCAGGTAGTGGTCCTAGGTGCCAAGATACCATATTGGGGGGTGCAGAAGCTCAAATTAGGTTTGAGGCTGCATCTAAACAGTCCAATGATCCACCTCTCTCAAGAGTTAACACACTTGGAAGTGGGGAGGACAGCATGAAACTAATGGAATTGATGGAACATTGTACAAAACTGTCTGAATTGGTGAGAAAAAGAAAAGAGAGATATAGTGAGCTGAAAAACAGAAAGAGAGTTGTGTGATAAAAACAAAAAGAGTGAATTGGTGAGAATAAGAAATGAGAGATATAGTGAGATTAAAAACAGAAAGAGAGCTTATGAGAATCACAATTGATGATGGAAATGCTTTTTGGAAAGAATTTAGGGTTAATGCTGGTGTGTTAAAGTTAATGCTGCTCGACTTAAAACTTAATACTGTTAAGCTTAAGTTAATGCTGTTAGGCATAAGTTAATGTTGCTAGGCATAACTTACTACTGCTGGGTTAGTTAATACTGTTAGGCTTAACTTAATGCTGCCAGTTTAAGTTAATGCTGTTGAGGGTGATTTCATATAAATACTTCGATTAAGGGTTTCAATCACTCATTCGATCGAATTTATACCTTGATATACTCTCTAATCATAAATCCTAACTCAATTTTATCATTTAATCATCAAAACCCATCACAATGTCGAGCCCAAAGTTTGCTGAAACTCACAATTTGGTTGCGTTTTTGGATAAACCCGAAGAAAGTAGTGGGTTTGAGGAGATTATTGATTTCCTGAATGCAAGTTATGTCCAATATGCGTTAACGGTTAATCCAACCATTTATACTACCTGTATTGAATAGTTCTGGGCATCTGCCAAGGCTAAAATCGTTAATGGGGAACGACAAATACAAGCTCTAGTAGACAAGAAGAAGGTAATCATCACTGAGACTAGTATAAGGAGTGATCTTAAGCTGGATGATGCTGAAGGAATAGATTGTCTACCCACTGCTTTAATTTTTGCAGAACTGGAAAGAATGGGGTATGAACATCTTACTCAAAAGCTTACTTTCTATAAAGCTTATTTTTCATCCCAATAGAAATTTCTTATCCATACCATACTGCAATGCCTTAGTGCTAAGACTACAGCATGGAATGAATTTAGTAGCACTATGGCATCTGCTATTATATGTCTTGCCACAAACCAAAAATTCAACTTTTCCAAGTACATTTTTGACAATATAGTGAAGCACTTAGAGGGTGGGGTTAAATTTCTCATGTACCTAAGGTTTGTGCAAGTCTTCCTGGACAAACAAGTTAAGGGGATAACCAGACATAAATAGGTTTATGTTACACCTTCCCATACCAAAAAGGTGTTTGCTAATATGAAGAGACCAGGAAATGGTTTTTCTTGAAGAGTCACACCTCTATTCCCAACAATGATGGTTTAAGCTCTAGAAGACATGGGTAAAGATACAGCTACTCCTTTTGATTCCCATTCCATACCTATTATTTCTCAACCATCATTATCTAAACCTCAAAAAAAGAAGTCAAGGAGGAAATAGAGGAAAGACAGTGGTCCTACAGAGCCTGTCACTGATGAGGCTCATGTATCTACCCCTTCCTATGATCCACCTCAAAGTGGTGAGGATAGTATGCAACTTTCTGAATTGATGAATTTATGTACCAGTCTGTAAGAGAAAGTCCTTGATTTGGAGAAATCCAAGACTGCTCAAGCAAAGGAGATTGCTAGCTTAAAGAAGAGAGTCAAGCAATTGGAAAAGAGAAGGAAGTTAAGAACTCCAAGGCTCAAGAGATTAAGGAAGGTTAGTTCAACTAGCAGGGTAGAATCCTCTAATGATGTCAGTTTAGGTGATCAAGAGGATGCATCCAAACAGGGGAGGAAAATTACTGATCTTGATGCTGATGCAGAAGTGACTTTGGTGGATGAGACTCAAGAGATGAATAATGACAACCTGACGTTTGATACAGATGTGTTGGAAGAGCAGGAAAAATAAGTTGCTGAAAAGGAAGTTAGTACTGTTGATCCAGTTACTACTGTTGGTGAAGTAGTTACTACTGCTAATGTTGAAGCTACTACTGCCAATGCTCCAACAACAACTATTGATGAGTTGACTCTAGCATCTACAAAACATATCTTCTTCACAATCACATACTTCCATAAGTAAAAGACAAGGCATGAAAATGGTGAGCCTGAAGTACCTTTGAAGAAGAAAGATCAAGTTGCTCCTGATGAAGAAATGGCTAGAAATCTTAAAAGCTCAGTTACAAGCTAAACTTATTAAAGAAGAGAGGCTTGCAAGGCAAAAGGAAGAAGAAGCCAACATAGCTTTGATCAAATCATGGGATAACATACAAGCTATGATGGAGGTAGACTTTGAATTAGCTCAGAGGCTACAAGCAAAAGAACAGGGAGAAATAAACATTGAAGAAAGATCAAGATTGTTTGTAGAGCTTATGAATAGAAGAAAGAAACACTTTGCAAAGCTCAGAGTGAAGGAGCTTAAGAAGAAAGCAACCTTACAAAGCTTTAAAGAGAAATTAATGTCTAATATTTGAAGAATCTGGGTGGAATACATACATAGTCAGTTGAAGAACAAAAGCTCTGTTGAAATCCAGGAATGTTGTTTGATAAGGATATGAAAACGTGTTAAATTACTGTTGTGGACATGAATTCAAAAGTAGTGAAAGGCAGTGAGACAATAACAGAGGAAAGTTCTAAAAGAGCAGGGGATGAACTTGAATCTGATATGTTAAAGAAGCAAAAGATAGATGAGATGTAAGATAGTTGTGAAAAGATGATCAAAGAGGAGGAAGAGTTGAAAAGGCATTTTGAGATAGTTAGATGATGAGGTTAGCCAATTGATGCTTACCTCTAGCTACTTAGCCTACACGTGATTGTTAAATTACCCAGATTGATAAAGATGAAGGATATGATCCTTTAATATTGATAAGGGCCCGATGGAAGCTCAAAATGGGTATTCTCTTCAATGATAATAGATGCTTCAGGGTATGATAGAGAAGATTAGAGACCTTTGGAAGTTGGTTAATGTTTAAATCAGTGGGATTACAAGGCTAGAGGAGATTATTAAAGAATGTTATGGGGTGATTTGAAAGTAATGTTTGAAACTCTGACATACAAAAGTAAAGTAAGGAAGAAATTACAAGGGGTTTAAAGTGACTTTTTGGAGCTATTTGATAGTGTGAGTGCACTTTATAGGAGTTCTCAGAAATCTACATATCTTTATTTGTTGAGAGATATGATATCACATTACACCAATAACAATCTCAAACATGCCCGAACAAGAAGTTTCCTAACTGATTGTTGGAATGAGATGTGTTATCAAATGACAAAGTAAGAAAATGGTCAATGAAGTGTTTGAATGCATCCTCTGGGAAGTGAAGACTTTTAATGAAACTTGAAGATTCAAAAATGAACATCAAGTTTAGGGGAGGATTGTTGGGATTTAAAGACTTCAAGATATTCTTAAAGTTACTACTGCTAGTTACTACTGTTAGTATAATTAGTACTGTTAGTATAAAGTTACCGCTGCTAGTAGAAATTAAGACTGCTCAGAGATGAAGCACTGCAAATAATACTAGGAGTGTATAGTTAGTTACTAAAGTTCAGTTCTGCTAGTGTATTTTGTTCTGCTAGAGGAAACTTTAAGTAGTTAATGACTGCTTGTGATCTTAGTTACACACATACAACTGCTAGAAGGATTAATGCTGTCAGAGATGAGATCAAAGACATATTAGAGAAGAGATAAAGGTTGATTGAAGAACAAGAATACTTATGAAGATAAGTATCAATTATTTGTAAAGAAGATATGTATAAACTTATTTGTTTAAGAGATTATGTTTACTTAGAAAAAAGATCATAATCACTTGACGCATTTTGTAAGCCTATTAGGGTTTCCTTAGTGTATAAAAGGAACCTAGGACATGATCTAAGATATGTTTAATATTAGTATTCATAGTTTGCATAGCAATCATAGTTAGTATTCATAGCTATTTTGTAACTCAAAATAGTATTCAATATATTAAAAGTTTAGTAAAGATTTTATTTTTACTGTTTCATTGTTCTTCTTGGTATTGCAAACTAGATTCCGCATAGTTTGTGATATTCTCAATCTTAGTTTCTATTATAGTTGTCTTGGATCTATCGAATATAACTAAGCTTTAACAAGCTAAGTACGATTTGTCAAGAAGGGATCAACAGGAGGGTTGATCCTACGAACTTTGACTCTAAAGGAGAAGGTTTTTAAAAAGCTTCGCGCTTACCCGCTCCTCCGCTTCTTTGTATGTTTTCTAGAGAGCTACCGTGCATCTTTGATAATCGGTTCCAAAAACATTTTTATTATTTTCTACTTATTATTATATAAAATTTCAAAAATATTCTTCTCTATCTTCTATATTTAATTCTTATCTTTTTTTAACCTCCTATTTGTTTAATTCTTATGTCGTCATTCAACCAACGTAGTTGTTATATGTGTGAAGGTCCGTTAGATGGTTTACTTTATCGACGGTGTACTTGCAAGTGGTGTGGAATAATTCTTGAAATGGATTTTTGTTCGTTTTCGTCGCTTCAAAAGTGGAGGAAATTCATTCGTTTATGATCCAAATCCAAACTCTTTCAATGATTCTCTAAACGTTTTCAACAACCCTCTAAAGCCTCAGACATACTCATGTGAGTTATGTGGGAACAATTCTCACTATGGGTTTGATTGTTCGCCATGCTTCCCGCTTGTCTATGAGCAGGAACCGAGCTATAATCAAAACTTTGGTGATAATTATTATCCATAAAATTCACTGAGTTTTCCATAACAATATCTTTGTTGTGAAAATTATGGGGGTCCTCATGCGAATTTTCAGTGTCAACAGAGGAATCAGAACTTCAATGAGCCTAATCTTTGCTATCATTCTAACTCTTCCGGTTTTGACTAACCCCCGCAAGATTCCATCGATTTTCAACCTCAAAGTATTCTAGAAGACCTTAACCAGCAGAGGATAAATGATGAATGTATAAAATCACATAATGATATGATTGAGTCAAGGAATGAACTTTTTAAAACTATGCAATCCTTGTTTGGAATGTAATGAGAGTAGGCGGCTAATCTTAGTACTCATACTCTCGAGCCTTCATGAATTTCAATTCTATTTTCTTTGATGACGATGATGACGATGTTGTCGGGAGAGTACTATTCCTTTGAATGCTCCCAATTTATTTATGGAAATTCCCCCGTCTAATTGCAAATCACCCGTGCTTACTAAACTTTGGAGGCGAGGACTATTCATCATAGGGGTTTTGTTACTGGAGACTGAGTACTATATATTGTTGAGAATCTTAGCACTATTCTTGAAAAGGAACCAGATGAATTTATAAAGCCTAGTGTTGAGGACCTTGTCCCAATCCCAAGTGAGTTCGAGGATACATCCGACAATGACAGTGAGTGTGTTTTGCTCTTTTTGTGATGATCTCCCCCTCTTGACGTTTCTAGGGTAGGTAAGTCCAGTGACATTTCTCTAATCCTCTATTCCATTTTAATGATGTTTTTTCCTCTTGTAATGATGAGTCTCTTATTAAGGAGAATGTTGGAAGGAAAATTTTAAAATTTATTTTGAACCCTCCTTTTAAATTTGATGAAGAGTACATATCTAGTAACGTAAATCCTCTTTTTAATGAGGTATTATAGGACATCAAGAGCAAGGAATCTTATGTTTCTAACCTTGATGAGCAGGCTTTGCTAGTCACACATCTTTCCAAGCTTAATGAGGATGAGTGTTTTGACCCAGGAGGTGATAAGATCGAAGCTTGTTTTACAAGTGATTCAATTCCACCGAGAATTGATGGCGCCGATTTTGATCTGGAGGGAGACATTCTTCTACTTGAGAAGTTATTAAATGATGATATATCATTTTCTCTCCCTCCGAAAGAACTTCATTTTAAGGGACTTAAAGTAATAAAATCTTATATTCCTCCAGATTTTAAGGATGATTATTATGACTCAGAGGGAGACACGATCTATTTAAGAGCTTTGATTTTTAATGGACACTCATCCCTATATCCCTCTGGAGGTGTTTTTTTGTCTACATGACCCAAGATGCTTAAATGATGAACCTGATTATGATGATTTGAAGAAGCTAAGGTGAAAGTTTTCTCCCCGGGATTCATTGAGGAAAATTATTTCTCCTACATATGGTGAGGTTACCTTTTAAGGATCGACTATTATATTTCCCTTACATTTTTTTACATATTCTTTCTTCCTTTTCTTACACTATCTTGTGAATTTCATTTCTTTCTACCTTTCGGGGAGCATTTGGAGGACTCATTTTTTGACCCGACATCTCACTTTTGTTTCTATTCCTTTGAGTCGGACGGGCATATGAAAGTTCGATGAGATTTTTCCATTATTCTATTTCTGCCTCAAGGACAAAAGGAATTAAGGCGACACTTTAGTGTCCAACTTTAAAACTTTATATTCGGAAGTCGTCTTAGGTATGAGGAAGTGTGAGAGGTATTCTAGAAGAAGAGAGAGTATTCAGTATTAAGATTGAGTAGAGTAACGAGTTAGTAGTTATACGGATTAGAGTCATGCTAGAGGACTCGCACAAAAATTAAAGCGACTTTAGGGAGTCAACTGTGTTTCTAGCTTCTTTTTCTATTTTTTAATAAGTGTGACGTGAGGAGGCTCGCCTCTTCTTTCTCGTGTTTGTGGCTTGTGTTTTATGTTCAGGATTGCCCGGATTATGGAAGGACTCTCTAATGATCATGGTTATGTCCATGTTTTCACTCAGACAATTCAATCCTTAGATGTCTATTATGGGTATCTGATATCCTAGATTCTTATTGACTAACGTTTATTATTAGCTTAAATATAAACGGCTTCTAGATTTTACGTATATGTACCATTATAATCATTAAGGAAATTTTTAGTTTCTAGTATAGGGGGGGTTATCTATCGATTTAATCTTATGGCATTTACTTTTGTCTTCTACGTAACCCCGTTTGCCACCAATTTTCTAAATAAAAATATGTGATTTTTATGCCAAAAATTAAAAAAATTTCAAAAAATAAAATAAGTGTTTTGACACTACTTTTTGTACTTTTCCGTGGTGAGAACAGGAATAAATTTTGACTTGATCGAGCATGTTGCGCTCTAGCTTGCCCCTTAACCTATATAAATGAAAGCTTTTGCTAGTCTTTTATACAAGAAGCTTTAAAACGCGAATTCTAGCTTGAAAAAGCCAAGAGTTTGCAAGTTTCCATAATAGACTTTAAATATGCAAAGCTTGATTTTATTAGACTAAGCATTCGTGGATCTTTTTATTAAAGATTTTAAATTTGCGAAGAACGAGAAATGATAGAGTTGAATATAAGTTGGATGCTAAGCAAGGATTAGTTGGTTATCTTAAGAGCTCATAAGTGTAATTTGTGGCTTTTCCTCCCCGAAGCTTCTAACCGGACTAATATTACGTGCTCTTTTCAGAAATTAGACAAGTTAGTGGTTTTATCACCCTTAAAAGTCCTTTTAAAATCAACATTTTAGACTTTTTAGTCTTAGTTCAAATTTATACTTAAATTTTCTAAAAAGAAATTTTCTCTATATATCGTGGTAATGAAAAGTGTTGAAAAAAAAATTAAATTATGATAAACATATATAATAATAATACCTTGTCAGATTACTGGATCATGGTTGGCTCGCATACCGATGTGACAGTCTTCATATAAGGCAAGGTCCGAAGCCGAAATAAGACAACTGGATCATGGTCGGTTCGCGCCCGATGTGACAGTTCGTTTAAAGGGTGGAGGTTATAAGTATAATAATATTAATGTTTAGTGTAATGTATATGATTGAATAAATATAGGGAAAATATCTTTTTCTAAAATTTAAATATGCTTTTGAACTAAGACTATTTCGCTTTAAGTTGTGGTTTTTCCAAATGAAGTGTTAGTTTAACGGGAAGCCTAAGAGTTTTTTGAACCGTAAAGGTCGATGAGTTCCTTTTACTATTCTCATGTGGGGTGTCAAATGCTGGGTCATCCTATGCCGGTCTCAGCTGGATGTTGCCCGAGAAAGAAGTCGATTACATGGAATGATCTCGCCTTCAAAAATCATAATTCTTGGGGGGAACGTTATGATGTTGATTGGATGGTCGAAATTTGAAATTAGTACATACACATTTATAAATATTGATCCATCGGGAGTGAAAAGTTAGTCTAGGCTTGCACAAATTACAAGTATGAGTAGTGTTAGCATCTTAACTTGTATTTAACAATGATTTCATTTTTAAGCTTGGTTTGGGGCGGGTGAAAAATCAAGGACGATGAATTTATCCTTTTGGACACTATTTATAAGTGTTTCTAGTTCCGTGATCCTAAATTTTATAATTAAATAATAAAAGTCGAACATGTAGTCACTTGTGGATAATAAAAAAATACATATATAAAAAATGGTACAACAGGGCATTTCAAAACTAATGATTTCTTAATTCCCTTAGATGAATACTTAGCTACTTTTTAAGGTAATTACTCTAAGGGGGTTGAAATTTTTAGTTTTCTATGTGTATTTATGACATTGCGTGAGGACACGACAATAGCGTAGTATGGGAGATTTTTTATATGTGTTTAATCACTTATCCTATTTTTTCCTTTATTAAAACGAGTTAAATGGTCATGTAAATACATGGAAAATACATTGTATATGTGTGTTTTGTTAATTGTATTATTCACGGTAATGGATGTTAAAAAGGATTAAAAAACGTGAGCCATATAGGACCAAAACGAGCTCTGAGATTAGAAGAGCGTGGTAATACGAAAGCTTGAGGTGGACGTGTTTCATCTGTAATGGGCCACCCGCACCTGTTTCATGGGCCGGGTCATCAGCCCAGTTTTTCTTGAAGATAGAATCTTATCCGCAAACCTACAGTCCAAATCCAGTCCTCAAACTCTTTGTCATGTTTCAAAGCCCAATGTATTCCACAAAACACTGATCCAAGTCAAACAATTAAAAACCCAGCTTCAATTACTGTTCATAACCCTCTCCAGTTTACATACGCAGGGTAACTAACAACTCCACACTCCTCGAATCCCTTTTAGACAGAAGGCTTACATTGGCAAGAATGACATCAATCCCAGGCCAACGTGGGCAATCCCAAGGTGTCCTATTGGCTAAGGAATAACGTGGAAGAAATCTAAGGGCTCTAAATGGACGAATTGAGGGTTTGGTTATGAATCAACGGCTGTGATTGGATGTTTAGGACGCTCCTCAAGGCCTAGAAGCTTCTCTCGTTCACTATAAATAGAGGAGTCACTCAAAACAGCGATATCTAGTTTTTAAGTAGCTTTCGTAGCTTTAGCTTATTGTTCAGCTTTATTATCTTTTTTGTACTTGTTTTTCTGTTTTTAAACAATTGTAATCTTTCATTATCTATAAATTACAGTTTTTCTTTTAAATTGTGTATTGAATACAAATTTTACTTTTATTCAAGTTAGTTTAAAATGTGTTTGGAATCTACCTAATAAGCTCATTAAACTCTTTGTGACCTCATAAGCTATACCTAATTCAGTTATTTTTTTTTTTTTTTTTTAGCTCTTCTAAGGTTAACTGAATTAGATAAAATCACTAAATAACTTCAAATAATAGGTTTAAGCTAATGTTATGATGATCAAGCCAGAAATAGAGGGTTATGCGACTTTACCAGCTTGTTTTCAACAAGCTGGAGCTTGTTGATAAGCTCTATAGAGCATTTTAGTCCTTGTTTTAAGCAAAGGACCAAGTGAGTACTATTTTTCTATTTTTAGCTTATTTTCTTATTCAGCTTATTTGACTACTTATTACTGCTTATTCTCTGCTTAAATGTGCTTATTCTATCTAATGTTAGCTTATTATGCTAGTGTGTAGTTTAGAATTAGTATAATTTTAGTTTTATATCAAACTGTCTATTTTATTAGTTAAAATAGCTTTTAGCTTAGATTAATCATTGTGCTTATTTTTCCAAAGTTTTTGTTTATTTGTCTTTAAATGTCTTAGTTCTTAATCTGTTTTCATAAATTAGGGCTTATTTGGATTTGTTTTAGCTTAGAAGTTCATTTTCAATTTCTAAAGGGGTGTTTGGGATAAGGATATTTAATATGGTAAAATCAAATATAGTTTGTTTTTGGTTAGCAAGTCAGTTTCATAAGCTCTAAATAAGTTCCTAAATTAGTTTTTATAAGCTTAAAGTTAGTTTTGTTAAGTTTTGAAGTTTGTATTATCAAAAGTTCAAGTCTGCAGGTTCAATGTTTGTTCAAACAACTTATTGGTCAAATATCTTAAAATCCTATTTGTGGTGTAGTTTTTGTGAGCTAAATAAGTTTCATAAGCATCACTAAGTAAACTCTTACACCACGTTACTATTTAAAGTCGACATCATCTTACACCAAATCCTAAGCCAAAAAGACGAAGACGTATCATTAGTCACCCTAGGACAAACCGCCGGTAAGTTAACCGTCATTAAAGGATTGAGACCCGTACCAGTATGGTTCTATATAGAAAATTTACTTAGCACATAATTAGGAGGATTAAGACGAATATCTACACCTCTTCCTTAACACTATTCTGGAAGGCAAATCGAATTGAATTGCGGGACGCAATTCTTTTAACACGGGGAGACTGTAACAACCTACATTTTTAAGTCATTTTACGTCAATAAATATTCAACTATTTATTTTAAACTTTACGCGTTTACTTTTAATTTCAACCATTTAGTTAAATCGCGTAAACTAAAAATCAACATTCAACGTAAACGGGCACCAAACAAATAAAAGTTTACGTCAAGCGAGAAAAGTTTTGGTGGTTCCGTGGATACCTAAATGTATTTTACCCATGTTATTCACTTAGGCCAAATAATACATAAAAGAAACAAGCTAGAACTTACACTTTACAAGTATTCACTTTATAGTTAACCTATACAACTTTAATACTTCAAGTTATACAAGATATTTATCAATAAAAGATCAAAGACTTCCTAGCTCTTATCCCTCCCTAATTTTCGGTGCAAAAGTAATCCCAAGGGGACAATAAGGACACAAATAACCAACTTGAACTTGTACATCAACCTAAGAGTACATTACTAGTTAACTTGACAAAATATCTTCCTTATTTCCCTCATCTTGTCTAGAGCTCTCTAATAGTGTTTTATGAACCTAGAATTGATCTCAACTAAGTCCTTGGTGTATAAAAGAGTGCTAACTAGTAAGAAAAACATACAACACACAATTCCTTAGTGAAAAACTCACAAAATTTCTCTTGTATCCTCTCCTTAGGCCACAGCTTAAAGCAAACAACCTAAACAATCCATACAAAATTTATTTAGCAAGCATACAAGTGTTCTAACAACATATATAAGATATCCTAAGGTGTCTTGAAGGCTTGGTTTAGCATTTACAAGGGTTAATCAAGAAAGGTTTAAGATTAGGGTTTCATTGGAATTAGGGTTTACTAAGTATTGGAAGCTTAGGTTTTCTTGCTAAACTAGGGTTTAGATCTTGTTACTCCTCATCATACTTCATATTAAGGCCATCTAAAAACCTTACACTCTTTACATTTATGATTTTATGTGTATATAATGTTTATATAGTGAATCACCATCTAAGAGACTTGTAAGTATGTGTAAAATGATTTTTTTACACTTTCATGGGTTGATAACTTTGTCCATACGTATACGGGGAAGTTTCATAAAATTAAATGGATGTGAGGACTTGTTATTTTGGACATTTCTTGGGACAATGATGGGACTATGAACGAAAGTTATATTTAGATTCTCTACAAAACCATATCTTTGTGTGTATAAAATCATAGTAACGGACTTGTAGTATTAAATTATGCCAAAAAGTTTATAAAAACAAGTTTAAACACTTTTTAACCAAAAACTCCAAACCTTCTATTTGTAATTCGAAAATAAAGCAATTATTTTATATTTTTATAAAATACTACATGTTATAAGGATCGTAGGGCATTATAAAGAACTCAAAAACGAGCAATAACGAAGCAGTTTTGCTATTTGCATTGTTTACGATAATAAATACTTTTATAAAAATAAATTTATAAAAACTACTGTTCATTTTAGAAACTTTATTTTTGGAAAATTCTTTATTTATATAGATCACTTTAATTTACGAAGACAGTGCTCGAAAGAAATCACTCTATAAAATCGGAGTTTAAAACGAATAAAGATACGGACTTTTACGAAGCTTTACGATAATTAAATTATAAAATGCTTTGGAAACATATAAAAAGTATTGTTTATATGAGGACCAGACTTAGAATCTAGATATACATAAATATAATATTTTGATATATCAATCTTCTTAATACAAAAGCGTGGACGTAAAGAACGTGCAAAACAGACTTAAAACGAGGAAGATACGCACTATTTTATACATATACACTATTTCCTGACATGAATAGTGTTGGTTCGTGTTTAATAAAAAAATTTGCGAAATATATTGGAATCACTTAAATAATATTTATACATGTTTTAAACTTTATAAATATTATTTTATCAAATTCGATTTAAATCAAATACAATTAGATAGTGATATAGCTATATAGAATTATATATGGTGTTAGATATTCAAAGTACTTAATACTCATACGGCCTATAATTAATTAGGTTGCCTTTGGTCATACGCGAGACGTATACACTCATTTGATATCCATTTACCGTCCATTCACTCGAGGTGAGTTTATAGCCCCACGTTTTACTTGTTTTACATATACTTTACAACTTTTAGGGTGGGAACATGCTTGTTACCAAATTCATTTACATGATTGGTTTGAATTCATTACATGTGCATTTACAATTCGTTTTACAAACCGGTCTACATACTCAATTACTTATTTTGGGACGAAGTACATTGCTTGTTTCACTTATTTTTTAAAACAAGGACATTACTTTACTTTTACCAAAATGATTACGGATTAGCTTAAGCGGATTGAACTGTGAATTACTCGGAGGGTAAGCGCGAATGTTATGAAATAGATCTATTCGGGTGTGACAGCCCCGTTCGGGTGATTAGCTATCACTGGGTAACGAACGTTATAGCATGTCGGAGCAAAGAACTACATATACACGAACATGAACACTTACGGTGCCTTGAATAAAGTGGCATACAAGTCTGAGCCTCAGTTTTTTGAACTTAGAGTAATCATAATCATTATTTATACACACAGGATATTTACGTTGGCCCTTAAATAAAGTGGCAATGCATACTTTGATCAATGGCGGGGTCCAACTATACATACATTTTTTTTTTGTGACTATTTGAGGATTGAAATAGTCATGCATACTTTATAACTCTTTGATTTACAACATTCATACATACACTTTGAGGAACATACAAGGATTGAAACAGTCATACATACTTTACAAAACTTTGGTTCAACATTTATACTTAAACAAACCTATGAACTCACCAACTTTATGTTGACACTTTTTAAGCATGTTTTTCTCAGGTGAATTAGATGCTTGGCTTATGTGATGTGCATTGGAGTCTAAATAATTCAAGATTTCTTTTCAAACGACACAGTTAGAGGTCGTTCTCTCATGACTTGAGCAATGGTATTATGAAGTAACGCCCCCGGAAACATATTCAGCCGCGACCCATTTTTTAGGGGTGTTACACTTAATTTCTAGATTAGCATGCCTTTATATGCTTTCTCTTTGCGTTATTAGATTTAGAATTCAAAATCCAAAATATCGAATATTCAAGCACGCGATCACGAACCGAAACAAGATTTTCAAATTCACGCTTCATTGGGAAAACGACTTGGGAACATTTTGAACTTTATCCTTTCCTAAGGGTAATTTTCTCATCAATACTTTTTGGAAATATATTTTATTAGTGATTAGCTTATCACTCTTTCACAAGAGTAGTTTGCCAAAATTGCTTTTATTATAATATATATAATTTGAGACGAATCAGGAAGCCTTCAAATAGATGATGATGATGAGATCTCTAATCTTGTAGATCTTCATATGTATGTGCTTTATGGTGGATGGAAATGGAAAGAACTCTTACTTTGGCGGATGTAGATGGGAAGATCTTGATGCTTGATTTGGTGGATTATTTTGGGTGTATGCTTACAACAAAAATGAGAGTTAGATGCATTATGATCATGGTGATTTATGGATGTATTTTCTACAGATCTAAGTGTATGTAAAATGGTGGAAAAATTATGTTTTCAGTGATAAAAAACGGATTGGAAAGGCTCCTCTATTTATAAGCAAAAGCTGAATGGAACCGGCTATTGTTCACAATGGAACCGGCTTTGTAAATCAAAGGGCATCGGCGACGCTCCAATGAAACCGGCTACTGTTCATTAGATACGAATTTTAGCTAAAAAATATTTTATAATATTTGAGAGATTTTTCAAGACATAGATGATATAATGCATGATGTAAAAATCATTTTTTATTTTATTTTTCCTTAGTTAACTTTGTATATTTTACAAACTAAAGTTTGCAAGATAACTATTATATACTTGCTAAAATGTTTGTATAAAAATACTTGTAAATACAAAATGTGAAATGAGGTTTGATAATAATGCAATATAACAAACATATACAAAACTGTGTTGTAACATACAAGGAATCGAGATGTGGAGAAGTGTTGATTATATTGAGACACAATATGATTACGAGTAACTTGTACATTTTATGTTACGTATTACAAGTTACATATTTGTCATTATCAAAACAAACAAGAATGTGTAGATTAAATATCATAATATTTGCACTAACAAGTTATTCAAAGATTGTCTGACCTTGAGAAGAAATTTTGTGGAAACCGTAGAGGGGGGTGAATACTTTTCCTTTAAAAAATTTAAGATCAAAAATTATATCACTCTCTATCGGCGGTCCTATAAATATATGGGGGCCGCCTAGTACATCAGGGGGCCGCCCTATTTAAAGGGACCGCCTCCAGAAGAGGTTTTCGGACTAGATCATTTGTATCAAATCACCAATCAAGTTTGACGCAATATGAGAAGTGTCAATAATGGATTTACAATTACTAGCGCATATTCTACCAATATATCCACACTCACAATGTTTACTACAAAGAGCTACACAACCATGACTAACACAACATGCATAACAATTCACACAATCGTAAGCACAATGCAAGTGTAAAGGTAAAGCGATAAAGTAAAGACATAGATAAAGAGGAAAGGTAAAAGGAAAATGCCAAACCGACACATGATTTATAGTGGTTCAGTCACGAAGCTCCTCTTCTCCCTACTCCACTCCCTGAGTATCCAACTCGAGAGTTACTTCACTAATCAACAAAAGCCCCCTTTTCGCAAGAAAAACTTATACCGATGGCTTACATATAATTCGACACTAAAGGTAGATGTTGAGTCCTCTTCGGGTATCAACCAACCATTATGTTTAATGACCCAACATTAAACCATGTGTTTTATGGCTAAACACAATAAACAGAGTCACTTACATTATTTCCGAATACTAAGCTAGACGTTCGCGTCCTAATCATAGCTAGAACCATCTACCACATGCACCAATGATATTTTAAAGCTCAAAAATACTAACCACCCCCATAATCAACTCATCCAAATAAATATCAATCATTTGGATCAACACACTAACTAAAGATTGGAAGACATGACTCGATCGATTATGTAACAAAAATTCAAATGACTAACTAGACTACATAACTTTGTGATCTTGAAGATGACCGAAAAGTATCATCTTCTTGCACTGAGGAAAGAATGAAAGAGTAGAAGATTGATCACATTAAACAAGATACAACAAGTTAAATGATCAAACTTTAAGAGATTTAGTAAGAACTAGAAGAGAAAGAACTAAGAAGAAATTCATGCAAATTGTGAAAATAGTTGGAGGTGACCCACTATTTATAGGAGCTGAAAAACAGCCTGTCAGGAAATGGCGGTCCCAGATATATAAGGGGCCGCCAAATAATTAAGGGGGCCGCCGACCGAATTAAGGGACCGCCCGACCATAACGCTTCCGTTTTTGTCTTTTGTGTGACAAACTTGTCTGTGAAAGTGATACATATTTTAGGTGGAAATGACCAAATTTTAGAAATTCAAAATGATTTACCAAATAAAACAACTCTTTATAATTCAAAAATAATTGTCTAAATAATTTTTGAAAATCTTGTTTGTTGTATTTTAAAAAATAGCAAGTTTAAGACAAAAAAACTTTTTTCTTTGATCAACCTACAAATTTAAGTATTGTTTTGTACATACTTATGTTTTATTAAACGTCGGGTGTAAACCAAGTCCTACATGATCACACTTGAGACGTCGAGAGATGTGATACGTGGTGTATGCATTGATGATTTGTGATTACGAGTAACTTGCGCACTTTACGTTATGTATTACAAGTTACATGTTTGTCATCATCAAAACATAAAGAGATCGTATAGATTAAATATCGTAATATTTGCACTAACAATCTCCTCCATTTTGATGATGACAAAATATGTAAACTATAGTACATAGTAAAGTTTAAAATTTACTCGTTTACACTCCCTTCTCCCCCTTTTGTCAAAGCAAAAAGGCATAATATGGATTATGATTGGAGCATATAATGTTTATAAGAAGACATGAGAAGTGGGTACATGCTCCGAGTATATATGTTGGAGGAATGAGAAGAGGATAGGTGCTTCGAGTATATAGGTTTAAGGTATGAGGAGAAGATATGAGAAATAAAGGTGAAGGTTATTATGTGTTCCTTGGTTAGTTTAGAAAAGGTCAAGAGAGATGAGAAGTGGGAACGAGAAGAAGGTAGGTACTTCGAGTGTATATGATGAAGGAATGAGGAAAAGGTAGGTGATTCAAGTATATTGGTTAGAGGAATGAGAAGACAACATGAGAAATACGGTTGAGGTGGGTTTGTGTTTCTTGGATGAGGTGAAGTATTTGGAGTATGAATGAGCCCTTCATCATATTTTACAATCCCCGATCCTATATTCCTATAAAGGTGAGCTTGCATCATCCTAGTGAAGTCTTCTATCATCACGGTTTAACCAACTCCTTGATATTTACCCACATATCTCCTAGCTCCCCCTTGCTCATTGCGTCCCCATGATAATATCATTCCTTGTATATTGACTCTAACGGATCCATGGATCAAATAAATTACCATCGATGCTCAAGAAGTTCGATGCAATTTAAATGAGTAGAGCGCTTGCAAGTGCTCCCCCTCGGTGTATGCTCCCCCTTGTTTGAGGAACCAAGGAATCAAGATATTGTTGTGCTACAAAACAAAGTTAGTAGACAAGTGCACATATACATATAGCAAAACATTAGCGGGGAACTAGACATGCACTTCTAGGTTTTATTATTCTAAAGTATGACACTTTGAAAGAGAAGTAGAAACTAGACACAAGTAATCATTATTTTAAAAACAACCTAAATGATGAAATAAAAAGAATCGAGACGTATGTTTACGGAGAAAGATTAGACCGACTTTTAATAAACGAGAATGGGATTCGTTTATTGATTGACATAAAAATATTATGAGAATGACCTTTTAAAAGTAGACGAATGACACTTAATATCTTGGCAAAATATGTCAATATATATATATATATATATATATATATATACTTTAAAAGAATAAAAAGAAAAATAAGACGAGGATGGAGACGATGTGCTCTTGGATGTGAATGAAAATGATTCCATAGAGCCGAAAAGTGGGAAAGGATGAGCGATACTAAAGAAGGAACGTGTTGACGAGAGGTTGATAGAAAAGATTGATATATCATTTGCACTAACAATTGATGTGCATATGATCCTATCGAGACAAAGGTGGATGATTGGGAATTTAAAGGTTTGTTTGGTGTTTTGTTGGTTGACAATGTTGAGGAACAAAGGTGGGATGTGAAATGAGGTAGTTCTTTCATGGTGGAAGAATGATGAGAGACTCAACAATGTGGTGACTCAATAACACTTGAAGATTGAATATCTTCTTTATGTTCTTCACTTTCTAGAAAGTGGAAAGTTTTGTGAAGGAGTGACATTTGCATTTCGCAAATTACTTAAATATTTCGGATGAAATAATTAAGTTGTCAAGGGATATAGGAGGAATTCTAATAGTAACAAGACTATTAGAAGAGAGAAGAAACGTATAGAAGTGAGAAGAAACGTTAGAGATGAAGAGACTCATTAGAAGTGAAAAGGAACGTTTAGAAGTGAGAAGAAACTTTTAGAAGTAGAAAGACTATCAGAAGTGAAACGACTACTAGAAGAGAGAAGAGACGTTTAGGAGTGAGAAGAATCGTCTATGAATTTGAGACAAGACGTATGCGAGATGTGAGGACCATTTCGTCTATGAATTTGTGAAGTGATGGATTGTAAGTCAATCAATTATAAGGAATGTGTTTGATAATGAGACGCATTTCGTTATGAAATTCACTTGACTCTTGAAAACATAAGCAACGACTCTTATGAGTGTTGGGTATGAGGATGACCCATTGATATATAGAGAGATATTGGGTATAGGTTTGGGTGTGGAGTAGATGTCAACTCATAGCAGAAGAGAGTAAGTGTTAAGAACAAAAATTGAATGGTGTTACAAGCTGCTGCCGGCAGTCCCAGATATATCTGGGGGCCGCTAGAATAGATCTGGGGGCCGCCGGACCGCGAACGGGAGGGATGTTTGGAGAAATTGATGAATTTTTCAAAAAGAGTGACATTTTAATTTGCATTTCTCTAATTAAAAATACTTAAAGTACTTTGGATGAAGTAGTTAAGTTGTCACGACATGGAATGGAACACGAACTAGAATCAAAACTAGAAGAAAAGAAGAGAACGATTTATGGAATGTGCTCCATCATTCCTAAACCTTGACGAAGATAATTTAACAACTCACGCTTGATGGGTAAAGAAAGAATGTCGGCGATGTTATCTTCAGACGCAACCTTTTCGATGGAGATGTTTCCTTTTGGACATTGTCCCGAAGGAAATGGTGACGTATCTTCGATGTGTTTCGTATGCAAAAATAATAATAATAATAATACTAATAATAATAATAATAATAATAATAATAATATAGAAGAAAACAAACAAAGAGAGAGACGACGAGCTTGACAATGTCAAGATGGATGGTGGTCTTCTTAAGTATTGTGAATGTTCATAAAACAATCATATGACGAGGTATAAGGTTATCTTAAAGGTGGTAGCGAAAATAGTAGAGGAAAGAGATTAGCCATCTCTATGGTTGTAGAGGCATGGTTAAGTGATAAGGAAGAGGTATGATCGAAAGATAAAGAGTGTTTTCATCAAAGAGAAAGAATGTTTTCTTCGAAGAGAAAGAATGTTTTCATCGAAAAGAAAGGAGAGCATTTTAACTTATGTTGTTAAACGGCTTGAATAGGAATTTTCGGATATGACCTTTAACGTTTGCGATCGCAAGTTAAAGATACTTGAATATTCGCTTATGAAATGAAATACTTTCAAAGTTGTCAAAACCCTACTTGGAGGCGCGTTAGACTTGTAAACTAACCTTCTTCTGCGAACGAGAGGGATGATTCGGAAAAAGGGAAGATGATGATTAAGGGGCAGGTGTGAATAAGACTCAAGGAGAATAAGGACTATTCTACGACTCTTTTGACTTTTTTAGATTTGTGTCGCGGACGCGAAGGAATTTAATGTGTGAGCAAAAATATATTATTATACCTATATGCATAAGTATATAGATATACATATGCAAGTTTATTAAGCATGCCTCAAACACATAATCAACCAAGATTAATGTGTTAAGGACTATATGACATGTTAAATATTAATGGCATACATTAAACTAACATAAGTGTAGGAGCACACATTCACCGTAAGTCAGGTAACTGCGCATACAAAAACGTGATAATATTAAAATGCAAATCATCATGTACACACCCATACGTTAGCACATTTCGCACTTAGTGAGATGGGTAATTTAGATCACCTTAGGAATTTTTTTATCTAAATTGCTAGAAAATAAGGCAAAGCTTTACAACAGAATGCATTCACTAGTTAAAGCAAATAAACATAGAGCATTAAGATAAAATTGAAGGCATATAGTTGCTTACATGAGAGCACGTTATCATCATGAAACATCAAAGCACATATGTGAGATGCAAGTAGTCTAGATTGACTAAGAAGAAACCTAATATCTACTTGCTTGGTGTGCACTCCTAATGAGATACAAAGTTTATCAATGTAAACTATCATTAGGCATATTTAGGAGGAGTCATTTAGTCAAATTAGAGAATGAATATGCGGACTATCAATAGTGGTGTCCAATTCAGGCCTAAACACGATATATTTACGGGGGTTCTACATCGAACCCAACTCCTCTTGAAGCAATTTAACCGTTAGGTCAAATTGAATTTTTAGTGCAATAGATTCTCCAGTAGTCATTCTCATGTTAGACAAAACAGAAATCCTATATTTGCCTAATGAAGTGTAGCAAAGATAAAATTTGTAGTATCTTTTCATACAAGGCCTACTATGACTCAACTAATGTACTTTAATTTCGGTTCACATAATCCTAATCAAGATGTGTAGAATTCTAAGGTTACATGGAGAGCAAGCTAAGTTGGTGTAGCTATAAGAAAGAATGAGTCATCTAGGACCTAGGAGTATGCTTAAAAGTGACAATGTGTAATGCTCTATATTGAGAGTGTTCAAAGAATGCACCTTTGCATGTCTTTTATGAAAGAAATCTAATTAAGGTTATTTACCTTAATAGATCTTATGTTTGTTTCTTTGTAGAAATAATGATGATTAACTAAAGTTTAGTTACATCTATGTTAGACTTTTAAGCAAGAGATTGACAAGAGGAAGATGTTTAAATTCACATGCCATAGGGCCGATACTACTAAAACCAAAGATGAATTTAGGACGAAGGATCCATCGATCCGTGGAAGTGCCAAATTTGGGCAAGGATCATTTTTTTTTTATTTGGGAGATGGTGTTAACATTAGGTTATTAGAAAAAGCTTATATAAGTTATACTAGTTCTCAATTTGAGTTTTCAGAAATGACATCTAAGTCTTGCTCATCAAGCTGGAGTACTTATGAGTTTCCTGATTGAAATTTATAAGTCATCAATCCTACTCAGAGTGTGTTAAGTTTAGCATGTATAAATTTGATCCTAGTAATAAACACAACATCTTGAACTTTAGAATCAAAAGAAACATCTTCATTGCACGTGTGAGAGGTGCATTTGTGACTAATCTTGGTGCTTCTTACAGTAACTTGTTGATTCATGTAATAACCGCGGGATGGTTAAACATGTAAGACTCGGGAAAAATATCTTCATGGTTCATTTTGCTTGTTAATTTCCGTGATCTAGAAAAATCTTAATCTCGATTTCATGTTTCATATTCAATTTTGTAATTAGATTGAATGATTGAGATTGGTTATTTTTTTAATAATTAATCCATCTTATTATTCAAAATCCTCTTACACGATCATTATTGAAAGTAAGCACGATAATGGTTTGTGGTATATGTTCAATTCTTTCTAATTCTAACCTTAGATGGTTAAAGGGTTCTTATTTGGTGAGGAAGAAATATTATGCTTATTTGGTAAAGAAAGATAGAGTTTTGATGAGAAGATAGTTTGGGTTTTAAGTTGTGCTTTTGAATTGTTTGAGCAAAGTTATATATGTTGTACATTTGCTCATGTTTGGCTTTTCGAAAACAACGACTTTACCAATTGCATTGCAAGGTAAATTACTTGAGTATTTCGGATGAAATATTCAATTGTCGTCTATCTTACTTCTTGTATATATATATATTATATATTTTGTATTTTATGCATATATTTGCCAAATATTTGGAACACAACTATTGGACAAGTAGACTCAATATGACATCATCTACACAAGTGTGAGTTATGATCTGATGCATATTCTTATCGTCTTGGAAAGGGATGTCGTTTATATTTTATATCAAATCGTTGTTTGAGTGTGATTGAAGTATGTAGGTTA
Organism: Tanacetum coccineum; assembly: GCA_026074375.1. Taxonomy (NCBI): domain Eukaryota; kingdom Viridiplantae; phylum Streptophyta; class Magnoliopsida; order Asterales; family Asteraceae; genus Tanacetum; species Tanacetum coccineum. The sequence goes on along the minus strand of BQNB010014164.1, from coordinate 39,405 downwards.
AGAAATATCTTGTCGTATTATTTTGATATAATCTTAAAGCTAGACAAATAAGAATCCGATTTCTTGTCCATACTAAAAAACTTGTCAATTAGATTCGATAATAATATCAATCATAATTTGAATAATAAATCAATATATATATTCGAAATCTTGCTTGACGCTCACGAAGACTCTTTTTTTAAAGAAAATAAATAAAGATTTTTATAGTGTGATCCATTAATCCTAAGACTAGTTGTAAGGTGAGATTGATAAATAATGACAAGTTAATTTCTTATTTCAAGATTGTCATATATTTTGCTTATGCGAAAAACTATTTGTTGATATGTATAGTATGCATAGCTTTTGACATTTTATGAGTATATAAATGATTTTCCTAACCATTTCTATACAACACACATCTTTTGTAAAATACTATATGTTTATAACAAGAATATAATTATGTGTGTGTGTGTTAGAACAATGCAAGCACAAGCAGAGTTTAAAAAACATTTTGTTTTACTTAATTACTAATGTATTAATACAATCTTTTATTTTGTTTAACCAACCCAAGGTCAAACACTGCAAGATGATGAAAAAATTAAGACATCTTGTTGGAAGAGAGTTGATGTGTTGGAAATATTTTAGTGACTGGTTTTAATATATGATCTTAGGATATTTATTTTTCCACACACTTGACAAGCTATTGAACTCTCATTCCTAAATGGGTTACTACACTTAAAATGATCTACAAGATGTTTATGTAATACTTGTAAATATAGTGATCTATGCCTATATGCAATGCACAAATAATTTTGCAACTTAACGTAAGACATCTAGCGTAATTCTTATTAGGCATAATCCGGAAAACTAGTAACATACAAATATGGCACATGTGTTTAGATATATAATTAGCTCAATTGAAAATAGTAATGATTACTTATTAATATCTATTAACCAAGTTGAAACAAAATTAAACACACATAATCATCTAGCATACACATAAAGATATTCGTCGTTGTTTTGTGTATTAGATATAACGATGTATACTTAGCTTAATTTGATTTGAAAATAAAATTGTTCCTCCCCATTTCAAAAATAAATTAAGATCAATATTTTAAAAGGACAAATACACTATTTTTTAAAGATATATCAAATAGAAACGCCCGACTCAAAAGAAAATGTAAAATACAAGTTTTACGTTAAAATGGAAGTCAACGTTTTGACCACTATGTGGTATTTTGAATTTCTAACATATTTAAGTTTAGAATGAAGACTTTGAAGTATTTTTAAATGAAAATAGATTCAATTATCTTCGAAATGACGGGTGGCACGACTCTACGGACTTACGGTTAATTTTATATGATTTTTCGAAGTTTGCCAAATTCTGTTGAAACAGACATACGGCCCCAATAAAGGTGACGACTTCCATATATATTTGGGGGCCACCCGAACATTTATGGGACCGCCACCAGTGACCCCAAAACACGTTTTTTGTTCAAAATTATTTTGAAACTTAATTGTAGAACATAAGACTTTAAAAAGTTATTCCAGCACATAAATTTCGTGTTTTAGACATCATTTCTACTCTTACGACTTAGACAAACATAAGTTGACACTTCCAAGTTCTTTTGAGAAAATTTTCTTTCAAGCTAGTATACGAAGTATATTTAATAACAAAACTAGTACGAAATCAAACAACAAAACACTTTCCATATTTAGTCTCCTTTCATGGGTAATTTGATACATGAATCGTACTCTATTTTAAAAACCATTTGTTTTGAAAACTAGAGCAACCTGGCTCTAATATCAGTTGTGGAAACTGTAGATGGGGGGTGAATACGTTTCCATTATATAACTTTAGATTAGTCAATATAAAAATTACATCACTCTCTACTAGCGGTCCCATAGTACATCAGGGGGCCGCCTAGTACATCAGGGGGCCGCCCAATTTATAGGACCGCCTCCAGAAGAGGTTTTTCGGACTAGATATTTTGTATCAAATCACCAATTAAGTTTGACGCAATATGAAAAGTTTCGATAATAGATTTACAATAACTAGTGCATCTTCTATCAATATTTCCACACTCACAATGTTTACTACACAGAGCTACACAACCATGGCTAACACAACATACACAATCATAAGCACAATGCAAGTGTAAAAGTAAAACAATAAATGTAAAGACATAAGTAAAGAGAAAGGTAAAAGAGAATGCAAACCGACACGATAATTTATAGTAGTTCGGTCACGAAGCTCCTCTTCGCCCTACTCCACTCCCCGAGTATCCAACTCGAGAGTTACTTCACTAATCAACAAGCTCCCTTTCGGCGGAGAAAACCTTATAACGTTGCTTACATTATTTTTCGACATTAAGCTAGATGTCGAGTTCTTCTTCGGGTATAACCAAACCACAAAACACTTTCTATATTTAGTCTCCCTTCATGGGTAATTTGATACATGGATCGTACTCTATTTAAAAAACCATTTGTTTTTAAAACTAAAGCGACCTTGCTCTGATACCAATTGTGGAAACCGTAGAGAGGGGGGTAAATACGTTTCCTTTTAAAAACTTTAAATCTTTTGTATCAATTATTAAATCACTCTCTACTGGCGGTCCCATAAATATATGGGGGCCGCCTAGTACATCAGGGGGCCGCCCTATTTAAAGGGACCGCTTCCAGAAGAGGTTTTCGGACTAGATCATTTGTATCAAATCACCAATCAAGTTTGACGCAATATGAGAAGTGTCGATAATGGATTTACAATAACTAGTGCATATTCTACCAATATATCCACACTCACAATGTTTACTACAAAGAGCTACACAACCATGACTAACACAACATAGACAACAATTTACACAATCATAAGCACAATGCAAGTGTAATAGTAAAGCGATAAATGCAAATACATGAGTAAAGAGAAATGTAAAAGAAAATGCAAACCGACATGATGATTTATAATGGTTTGGTCACGAAGCTCCTCTTCGCCCTACTCCACTCCTCGAGTATCCAACTCGAGAGTTACTCACTAATCAACAAGCTCCCTTTCGGCGGATAAAACCTTATACCAATGCTTACATTATTTTCCGACACTAAGCTAGATGTCGAGCCCTTCTTCGGGTACAACCAAACCCGTTATGTTTTATGGCCTAACATAACAAACCTTGTGTTTTATGGCCTAAACACATAAACCGCGTCGCTTACATTATTTTCTGACACTAAGCTAGATTTCGAGTCCTAATCTTAGCTAGAACCAATCTACCACTACTTTAATGTATTTTAAGGCCCAAAATACTAACCAACCCACAATAAACCTATCCAAATATATACATCATTTGGATTTACACACTACTAAAGATTGGAAGACATAGACTCGATCTATATGTAACAAATGTTACAAATGAACGAACTAGACTACATAACTTTGGATCTTGAAGATGACCGAAGTTCTTCTCCTGCACTTAAGGGGAGAAGGAAAGAGTAGAAGATTAGATCACATTTAAACAAGATTAAACAATTTAAATAATTATAGATTTAGAGAGATTTAGTGAGATTTAAAGAGAGAAAGAACTGAGAGAAATTCGAGCAAAAGGGTTATGAAAATAGTTGGAGGTGACCCACTATTTATAGGAGCTAAAAAATAACCTGTGAGGAAACGGCGGTCCCAGATATATAAGGGGGCCGCCAAATAATTAAGGGGGGCGCCGACCGAATTAAGGGACCGCCCTGACAGACGCTCCTGTTTTTGTCTTTTTGTGGTGACAAACTTGTCTAGTGAAAGTGACACTTATTTTAGGGGGAAATGACCAGATTTTGAAATTCAAAATAATTACTAAATAAAATATTTCTTTATAATTCAAAAATAATTTGTCTAAATAATTTTTGAGAAATAGTTTTGTTGTATTTATAAAAATATAAAGTTTAAGACAAAAAAACGTATTTCTTTGATCATCCTACAAGTTTAATATTGTTTGTACATACCTTATGTGATTTACGTCGGGTGTAAACCAATGTCCGTCTTGATGCATACTTGAGACGTCGAGAGATGTTGATACGTGTATGCATTGATGATTTGTGATTACGAGTAACTTGTGCACTTTACATTACGTATTACAAGTTACATGTTTGTCATCATCAAAAAATAAAAAGATCGTATAGATTAAATATCGTAATATTTGCATTAACAAATTGTGTATTTTACAATATAGAAATTCAAGTCATTAAGACTCCACATTAAATATATGGACCGAGTCTTATATATAACGAGGCATGCAGACCCGTGCAATGCACACGGGTTGTATCTAATTGTTGATTTCATACAGTTTCTGTGAGTTTGGGAGGTTACTTGTTTAAGCCTGATGATCCACCATTAACTAATATGAGTGCTCATGTCTCGGCTATATTTGTTTCGGAAGAGTCACGCTTTAAGTTTCCTTCTTGCCTGAAAACATTAAAATTATAATCTTTATTTGATAGCTTTCGAGAATATAAATATCACGCCATATCTGTAAACTACTTTGGGAATCCCTCCTTAGAATTAAAGGGTATAAGTACTTAATAAGTGATCTTGGAAGTTCTTAATTATAAACCCCAATGTGTGTAGGCTAAACAAACCATTAGAAACAATATATGCTGAAAAAACATTTTTCCTTTTAGTCTAACAAACATCAAGCCAAAAGCAAACACTACATTATGCAAACAAATAAAAGACATTTCAATTTCTTTTTAAAAGTCGACTTTCCAATATTCCGCGCCTCTTGTTCTCTTATGCCGGTTCTCTTAAATCTACCTGACCCGCCAACACAAAAAGAACCACTGACCATTAATGAAGATAGTGTAATTTACGCTGAAAACACAAAAAGAGCACAAACTGTGATAATTTACTTGGTAGGAATAAGCCAATGTGACATAATTTCCCCCACTAAACTAATATGAGCATATGGGATCTTTGAATACACACGAACGATAAAAAGGGACCAAAAAATTTCCAAACCTACCAAAAATGGCAGCGGGCTGCTAGTATTTGTAAGGGCCAACATGCCAAATAGACTATTTAGAATTTGTGTTTTTCGGAAAAACAATTTCAGACTTATTGCTGCATATCGTATACTCGAAATACAAAAACTAACATGTTAAGCTTATATCATTAGAAGTTTACACAAATAAATGTGTTGGAATTCAAAGGATAACTTTAGGTTTGTTTGTTATGGAGGCCGTATAATGCATCACACTCCTTCATGCCAATATTAGGTTCATTTTTTGCAATTAGTGTTTGATGTTTTTATAGTTAGATTTCTTGATTGAGTGATTAACTTTGAATTCTAAAAAAACATAAACGGACACACCTAGCGAGTTTTGAACCATTTACCTTTTAGGCTATGTGGGGGTTAATTAAGTTTGAATTCCTTCTGTTAATTTTTGACCAATTTAGTTTCAGGTTTTAGTTTGTACAGTTTATGTTATTGATTTTTCTTGATTCATTGGATGTTTTGTTTTCAGAGCGTATGGACTTATTTGGATTTGGGGAAAATGAACCATTATAATAGATTACAGCGTTTTGAGTCTGAATAAGCCATGAGCTTGATATGATAACCTCATGAGCTAGTAGTATAAAAGGGAGTGCTTTAAATCTAAATAAGAACAAAAAATAAGCGAAACACAACAACAAACATTTAAAGGGCTGTTTGGCGGCTGATATTTTATGTAATAAAGTGACATTTAATGGGATGTTTGGTTGCTTACATTTTATGTAGTAAAGTGACATCTAAAGGGCTGTTTGGTTGCACAATTTTTTGCAGGAAAAAGTTCATAAAACATTGTTTAGTTGTTGAATTTTTCTGCAGGAAAAACACATTTTTTGGTGCTGATTTTTATGCAGAAAATCAACTTTTTCATTGCTGAAATTTTATGCAGCAAATTGGTTGTTTGGTACTTAAAAAAATTTATGCAGAAAACTGGCATTATTGGTGCTGAATTTTTATGCAGAAATTGTTTGTTTGGTTGCTGAATTTTGTGCAACAAAGGTACCTTCCAATGGCTATTTGGTTGCTGATTGTTTCTGGTCGTAGCTCATCTCCTCCAGTTGGATCTATATTAGTGCCAGATCATTAGCTAGCTTTGTACAGTCGTACTTCCTGGCATTTAAAAAGCTGTATGATCATGTCAGAAGTTTAGTACAATGTTAACTAAAGCAAATATTAAGCAATAAGTGTCGTTACAAACTTCTACCATCAAAATATCTATAAGATACCTAATTCGTTACTGAAACATTTTTGATTTCAATCCAAATTATAAATCTTGGAACAAATGATGATGATATTGAATTTCGTGGGCAAAAATGGGTTGGTGAGTACGGAGGTTAAAATTATATAATTTTGGTACCAGTCAATGTAAACAGGTCGAGTTCTACTGTAACACTTTTTCGCCAATTTTTTTTATTAAACTTTACAATTGTTTGGATGTGTTCAGAATTATGTTATACAAACTGAAAATAGAGTGTAGCATAGAATCTGATTTCTTGTAAATAAAATTATTAGAAAGGTTTCACAGATCGAAAGTTGATTCTAATAATCTAAGTTATAATAGCTATATACCTCTTTAACAGTAGTAAAAAGAACATAATAAGCATATAAGAACTTTAATAAGCAATCCTATATATACCTATGAACAAACCCATATCACTTTGACCGATCCGTATCTGAATCTGCCACGGATTTAGCTCCTTTAACATATGGATATTGGGTCATGAAAGTCTCCTGCAACATATTAGCAGTATCAATAGTTGCCTTAACAGTAAAAGAGTAGTTGTTTATACCTGAAAATGTGAACTGTTGATGTAGCCGCCAAAACAAAGAAACCATAACTCTTTGGAACTCAGACATCGTAATAGATTCAAGAATCTCTTTAACCTCTCCCAAAAACATGACTTCCTTCCGAGTGTTAGTAATCGGCCAATATTTCAACAACCCCCTAATCACAGTACTTGCTAACTTTGGATCCTTTCTATAAACTGAGTAAGATAATACGACAATTGATGGAAATAAACCCCTAAAGATTTAGGTTTGTGAAGCGGAATCAAAGCCCTCCAAAGAAAATCGTAATAGGTTCTGATGAGACCACATTGCAAAGCGTTTAACAGGTAATAAAATCGTAAGTCTGATGAGATCCAATGGAAGTGGAACCTATTAATTTGGTAAATAAAATCGCATCAGGTAGCAAAAAGAGGTCTCAAGCTGGCGAGGGTGAAGTGGATCAGTCCACCCTTCAAGGCAAGACACCCATAACTTTTGAGGACATATTGGATTGGGCTCTTGGATTCTGCACTGGACCGAAGAAGATTGACATGTGCAACAATTGTCTTTTAACCATGTCTTATGTGGAGTCGGTTGTGCTTCCTGCTTGTCAAGCTAAGTTACCCCCATAGGACTCTTGCTGAAAGTGTTGCTACCTGCGACCGTGATTTAGTTGATTTAATCACGGAATATGCATACCTCAAAGGTACATTAGGATATGTTAAGAGGGTTGAAATGAGAAGAACAATTTGAGAAAGAATTTGGAAGTTGCTGAGTCGGACATGCTGAAGCTAGAAGCCTAGGTTTAATGTCCTGAAGTTGTGGCTGTTAAGATGCATGAGGATGAAGTTAATGTCCTGGAGGACCAAATTGTTAAGCTATAGACACAACTCAGGATGTAAACGATGATTTGGCCCTAATCAGGAAACATACCTATCTGATGAAGTTGCCATGATCAGGAAAGGCACTGAACCCTGGATTCATTATGCCTATGTCACCCCTGCTTTGCCGCATCACAAACTAATCCCTCAAGCATGTATCTTTACTTTAGCACTTTACCCAGCTGTCAAATGGTTTCGTCCCAGCTACGGATACAACTGGTTATCATGTGTAAGATCAGAAAACCAATACCAAACATGAAGTTCACGCTCACATACCTTTTTTTCTTGTATTTTTCTCTGATTGCCACCAACATCGCTGAAAACTACATACAAAATTACAGATTTAACTTTTTTTGTGTTAAAAGTTACTTTTAATCTGTTATCAAATTCATACGCATAATATTTTTCATCATTCAAGTATTTCATCAAACAGTTGGTGTGCATCGCCAAATTCATAAAAATCAAAACAAAAATTTTAAGAAAAAAACAGAAGCAAGCACCGGCTATAGGGAACTTACTAGATCAGAGATGCGTCGATTCATTCCCACGATACAGTGAACGTCAGTACCACATTAAAAGGTGAAATATTTGGAGACTGAAGATCCAGAGGAGGATACATTATAAAAGCTCACTAATGATAGAAATTCATATGATCACATAATGTACATAGTTGGTATTTGGTATTATTTATTGGCATATTAAACTACAGAACTTAAAAAATGTTGCTTGTCTACATAAAAAGGGTAGTATTTTCTTCCTTGACAAAATGTTCATCACATAACCAAAAAGTACAACCAAACATTAGGATTAAAGCATCAGTAAAATATGACTTACCGGAGTAGGAGCAAAGAAAGCCACCATGGAAGCCCGGTGACAACATATCAAAGTCAGCAAAAATCAAACCTATCATAAAGACTCAATTTTAGTATATATTACAATAAGTAAATCAAATCAAATCATTGTTGTTGGTTTGAACAATGG
>BQNB010014164.1:0-30620 GCA_026074375.1 Tanacetum coccineum | reverse complement strand
GATATTGAGAGTCAAGGAGACATTTGTCAAATCTCAACGACTCTCATGTTGTTTATAGCTCAAATACTTCACTTACTGACACCGCATCAGTGAGGTAAAGTGTTTCTTCAGTTGGTCTTCGACGTCTTTGAAGCTAGATATCTTTTTACAACACTCACTGATTTATTTATCAGTGAGTAACTCACTATTTATTTAGTGAGTAATTTAAGCTATTTTATTTTTAAATACTTGTCTAGGATAATTGAGTCAAATTTTAACCCAACATGTTTAAACTTTCGACTAAATTGAAAATTGAAAAGAGGTTTATTGTTTTTGCGTTTGAGAAAGTTCAAAAGCGTCTTTGTGGTTTTGCGCAAAGCTCCACTAAACTTAAAGTTGAATAGTAAAATTTGAAGGGTTTATGCTATAACTTTCGAGTAGATCAAAAGTTAAATAGTATACTAGTTAGTTTTTGTGTATAACTTGATTGAGTTCTGTAGATGTATAGTCCGGAATGGGCCGGTAATGGGCCAGGCCCGATAGAAGAGCGGCCCACATTCGACCTAACCCTAATCCATATCTTATAAATATAGGGGTATGATCCTTCTATAGGGAGGGATAACAGGTTATTTACTAACCACCTCTTACACTTTACCAATATGTATGATACTAACTTGACCGTCGGAGGGTGGATCCCGGGGCTCCGGCCTCGGGTCCCCTTCTAACCGGTTCTTCTTTGTTGGCAGCACTATTCAAGGCTCGGGAAGACGACGAACGGCCCAAGGAGAGTCGTCAAGACCAGCTCAACCCAAATTTTGTATCAACAAGTTCCAATATTGGCAACAAATGAAAACCATATATTACTATTCCTCTCGAGTCAAAGAAGTTGAGAAACTCTTATATGAAAAAGATGTTTTTATCTGTGGTGCATTATTCTTTAGTCGTGATTTATTTAATTTATCGAATTGTCATGTCCTTGCCAATGTAATGTGAGATATTCTTAACTACTTATTGTGGGTTGGTCATTTACACGCCTATGCAATAGCCTAAGTGAGTGACACCTATCAAATCGCTCAAACACTTAATAACTAAAACATGCAATAAATATCCACACTAATAAAATTACCTAAGACATAAGCATTAATTAGACGTGTTTTAATTAATGTCCAAGCTAAGACGATCCCTAACCAGTTTTCAACTCCTAACCCACACATTCATCACAAGAGACAATAGATCAAGCATCACACAACTAGATTTCTTGCAATCCTAAGTTAATAATATTATGTTTAGCCTAACATAACAATTGAGAAGAAAGAACAATAACAAATAAAACAATAAAGGGTAAAGATCATTATATGATTATACTCCCTCCGTCCTAAAATTATTGTCTCCCGACAAAAAACATACAGTTTAAGAAAAGTGCATTTATTACTGCTTTCTCTCTCTTACTTTTTGACAGAATGACAGTTTTACCCTTAACTAATTAATTAAAGTCTTCTTTAAAGTTTGTAATATTAATTTCAAACAAGGGTAATATAGTAAACTTAATCAAACTTTCCTATCTATTTTTAGTAATGGACAAATAAATTGGGACATCCCAAAAAGAAAACATGGACAATAAAAATAGGACGGAGGAAGTAACTTTTATGCTGCACACTTTTTTTGCCTTTCTTCAGCCAAAAAGGCCTAAAACACCGATAAAAATCATCTAAAGGTCGGTTCCCAAAGGTTCCAAAAGGTACACAAAAGCTCCACCCAAATTATAAAAAACAATGCGTATTATATATAGAAAAACAGGTTGTGACGGTGTCAGATTATGCTTATGACAACGTCAGATTATGCTTGTGACGGCGTCACCTCGCCATCGACTTTGGGGTTTTCTTCTACTGACTTAATTGTGACGTCATCCCTTAGGGCGTGTGACGGCGTCACGTAGGCCGTCTCACCACACCGAGTCGTCACAAAACATGTCCGAAATTGCACTTTCTGGGCACTTTTGGTGACCACGTCACAATGCCGGCCACAAACCTGAATTTTGTCTTTTTTTCTTGGGTTTTAGCCGCACAATAGCAACGTACTTTCTCAAATGTTCTGTTTTGGTACGTGAACTTTTTTGTTCCACTTAATGTAACGAACTTTCAAGTTTTGTGTTAATTTGCACAAACCTTGACTGGCAACCAGAAAAAAAGTTATAAAACCGGAAAAAAACCTACGTGTCATGTTTAATACTTTCTCTAATGTTCCGTTTTGGTACGTGAACTTTTTTCTAATGTTCCGTTTTGGTACGTGAACTTTTTTATACACACGTTTTTATACACACGTTTTTATACTCACATTTTTATACACGTTTTTATATACATTTGTATACACGATTTTATGCACACATTTTTACACACATTTTTTTACACATTTTTATACAAATATTTTTACACATACTATTATACACGTGTATAAAAACGTGTGCATAAAAACGTGTATAAAAACGTGTATAAAAATATGTGTATAAAAATGTGTATAAAAACGTGTGTAAAAATATGTGTATAAAAATATGTGTTTATAAATATTTGTATAAAAACGTGTATAAAAATATGTGTTTATAAATATTTGTATAAAAACGTGTATAAAAATGTGTGTAAAAGTATGTGTACAAAAATATGTTTAAAAATATGTGTATATAAACGTGTATAAAAATGTGTATAAAAATGCGTGTAAAAAATATATGTATAAAATGTGTGTAAAATATGTGTGTATAAAATGTGTGTATAAAAATGTGTGTATAAAAACGTGTATAAAAACATGTGTAAAAATATGTGTATAAAAATATGTGTATAAAAATATGTGTTTATAAATATTTATATAAAAACGTGTATAAAAATATGTGTATAAAAACGTGTGTACAAAAATTTATGTATAAAAACGTGTGTATAAAAATGCTTGTATAAAAATTTGTGTATAAAAATTTGTGTATAAAGTTCGTTAAATTAAGTGTTACAAGAAAAAGTTCACGTACCAGAACGAAAGAATAGAGAAAGTATGTTGCTATTGTACGGCTAAAACCCTTTTTTTTTCTTTAGTTCTTCGTCAAATCGAGCCCAATTCATGCAATTTCTTCTGTTATCATTCCCGAGCACCTAAAACTCCAAAAGAAGAAAATTAGGGTTATAAATGATTCAAAGTGTATGATTTTTAAGGCTAAATTACTCCTAAAAACACTACAAAATTATACCTCATCAATAGGCCGTAAAGGAATGAAAGAAGCTTTACCAGTAAGCAGTCCAAATTCTGCAATTAAGTCAAGACAATATTTCTTTTAGAACAAACACAGACCATTAGTTGTTTCCAAAACTTCTATACAAATAAAATATTCTAACTTCCCAAGATCTTTAACCATAAATTTGGTTTTAAGAAATTATTTAAACACTTTAATTTCAGATAAACTACTCTAGTGATAATAATGTCATCAACATAAACAATCAGAGCAATAAACACATTTCCACTAGACATAGTAAACAAATTGTAATCACCCTCATTTTGTACAAAGCCATTTTCAACAAGAGCAGAAGTAAGTTTAACATTTCACTGCCTAAGGGCCTGCTTTAAACCATATAAAAACATATTCAACTTACAAACCTTTTTTCAGTCAACAAGAAAATAGCTAGGTGATAAAGACATATAAATAGTTTCAAAAAAATCACCCTATAAAAATGCATTGTTAATTCCATCAGATAAAAAGTCAAACCATTTTGCACAACAAAGTTAATTAAGCACCTGACAGTCACAATCTTAACAGCAAGATAAAAAGTTTCATCAAAATCAGTTCTCTCCTTGTGACTGTAACCCTTAGCTATTCACCTAGCTTTTTTCTTTTTCTATTGCACCATTAGATATATATATTTGATTTTGTAAACCTATTTACAAGCAATTCCTTTTCTCCCTTTTGAGAGATCAAACAAGTCTCAAGTGTTATTTCTATAAAGAGCTTTCATTTTAGCATTCTTGGCCTCATTCCAATACTTATGCTTTGATGCTTACTTTTTTGGCACAACACCTTTGTCTAAAGCAAAAGTTGTCTTTAGAAAGTTTTGAATAGTTAACATACTTTTCCAATCCGTATTTGAATTTTTAAATCAATAAAAAAATCATTAAAGTTTTTTGGAAAATTAAAAGTTCTAAAAGACCTTGACATAGTTTGAGGTTGATTTTTAATATTTTGATGAGACTCTTCTTGGGAATGAACAATTGTTACATCACCCTCAAACTCAGTTTGAATTTATTCAAGGCTTGTAAACCTTTCACCCTTAATGGCAGAGTCTAGAGAATGCCCACTTATCACCCTCATTTTGAGACTTAATGTCACTACCTAAGTGAGGAGGAGGATTGCCATGCCTTCTATGGATTGGTCTCCTTCTCTCATCATCATTGAGCATCTCGGGAAGGTCATCAAAGAAGTCTACTTAAAAAATCTAAATGATTTAAATCTTTAACTGGCTGATCATTTTGTTTAACTAATTTTTGTTTAAATAGAAAAATATAATCGAAAAAATTTAACTTCTCTGGAAAAAAACAACCTTCTTTACATCAAGACTAAACAACTTATAACCTTTTTTGAAACTAGAGTATCTAATTAAGACACACTTTTCAGACCTACTTCCAAGTCTAACATGATTGTTTAAAATAGTAGCATAAGTAAGACAACCAAATAATCTTAAATGTTTAAGAGAATGAGGTCTATCATAAGCTAGGTCAAAAGATGATTTTCCATTCAACACGAAGGTAGGTAATCAGTTAAATCAAATAGTAGTTAGAATGCATTTAGTTCGCATATTTAAAAAAATCCCTCCCTAAAACAAAAGGGATCAAGCAACATTAAGTAGATGCATATGTTTCTTCTAAAAAATGTCATTTTATTGAGGGGTGTACCTACATGAAATCTGATGTACAATATCATTTATTTCACAAAATTCAGTAAAGTTTTGATTAACAAATTCAGTCCCATTATCACTTCTAAATGTTTTAATTTGTTTCTTGAATTGATTTTTAATGAAATTATAAAACACCCCAATATATTTAAACACTTCAGCTTTAGATTTGAGAAGATAAACCCCGACAGCCCTAAAAAAATAATCAGCCATAGTAAGAAAATATTTGTAACCATCTCCACTAGTAACCTTATTTAGTTTGTTTAGCTCTTTGACAAATATTACAGACTGTGTGAGACTCTTTGTTTTCAAATAATAGACTTGGTTTCAAAACATTGAGAACTTGGTCAGCAGGATGACCAAGTCTGCAATGCAATGTTAATTTAGACAAAAAACATACATTATTAATAGAAAAACTCTCAACTTCTTTACCTTTATTTCAATAAAAGTTTTATGAACCACCACTATTCTACCGATCCCTAATATTTTCCCTGCCCTCAAGTCCTGATTTAAGATATAACAGTGAACTTCATCAAAAGCAACAATCAATTTACTATCTCTAGCAACTTTGTGAACCAACACTAAACTCACACGGGAATCAAGCACTACCAAACATCATACTGAGTTAAGTAATAATTTAATTGGCATGTTTCCTATCTTAGTAAGTCCCATTGGGATGTGAAAATTTAATTTTCAGATGAGAAACATGAATCACATCAACCAAAAACTTATCAATATATGTTATATGTTGGTTTGCCCCAAAATCTGTAATCAACCCCTTTGTGATAAAGTTTGAATGCATCATACTGTTAGAGCAAAAAAATTGTCAAGACTTTTATTGAAAACTTTGCTAGAGTTAAAAATAGTATCTGCAATATTGGCATGTACCCCTTTTCCATTAATGAAATTTTCTTTGATAAGAGATATTAGAGTAGACAATTGTTCATCTGTAAAACTAAAATAAGATCTGGAGCCAATAGAGTTGTTTTTGGAAACATTTTTGCCTTTAAACTTTTCCTTAAAATTCTTTTTTCCAAAATCAGTTGGATATCCAATCATTTTGAAACACCTATCAATAGTAAGACCACTGTATCCACAATTCTCACAGACAACTGTGGGATTTGAATTTCCAAAACCACTAGGTCCATTTATCCTATTATTTTCATCATACAATCTTGTTGCATTGTTAGACACATCATTATTATTTTTGTTATCAAACACTCTATTAGACCTAACGCTAGACATGAAGGCACTAGACTAAGACCTGTGATAAAAGCTACTAGAGGCAATGCCTCAGTGTCAATATTCTCTGGAAATAATAATATAAGCACCTTTGACATTAGTCAACAATTATGTCTCAGACTTCCTTGCCACTTAAGTGGTAGTTCAAGAGCATAAATTTATTAGTTTAAAAGCAATGAAAACATATAGATCCCTGAATATAACAAGATTGCCAAACTTGTTACTTAGAACACAATATGAAAGAAAGAATTACTATAAAGAACTCAACTCTACAAATTAACAGTGGAAATGACCACGCGCGAACTCACCCTTTTTTTTCTTTTTTATATATATATATATAAATATATAAAAATACACAACAAAGGTCAGAACTCACGGATTCAAGTAAACCGGAAGCAGTGTAGAGAAACTCCGGGTCGTTATGTCCCAACGAGGCTAGAAATGGAAAATCGCAAGACGATTGATAATTTGTGTTTTAATGTCACAAGGAATGATTCGGCACTAAAATTGATAAAAATAAGCAATAGCACATAAAAATAGCAAAGAGGACAAGCTGGAACAAATATAAAAGCTAGGAAAGGCAAAAACACTTAAAACTTCTACAATAAGATACAAATACAAATCAAATAAGCTAAACTAACTCTAAATAAACAAATACAAAAAGCAATTAAGCTAAATTAAACAAGATAAACACAACAGTACTAACAGTTTTAACTACCAGTACTAACTTGGAGTTAGTACTGCTAGGCTAAAGTTAGTACTGTTAGCTTTAGGTTAGTACTGCTAGGCTAACAAGACTTAAAGAAATAATAAATAAGCAAACAAGCTAAAACAGAAGTTCACCTAACCTTAATAAGCACTTAGTAATTGGAATAAGCAACTAGAATAAACTAAAATGATAAATAAGCTAAAAAGCTACAAACTGATACACTATTGAAAATACTTTGAAAAGGAAAATAAACTTAAATAAGCTTATCCCTAAAGAAAGTAAAGGAAAATGGTTTAATCTACTCTAAAAGGCTAAGGAAATCTTAAATAAGCAGAAATTATAAGCTGATAAGCTAAGTTGAGCAACCAGTACTAACAGTTAAGACTAACAGTACTAACTTGGAGTTAGTACTGGTAGTGTTAAGTTAGTGCTGTTCCAAAAAGTGAACTACCAGTACTAACTTAGAGTTAGTACTGCTAGTGTGGAGTTAATACTGTTCCTAAAATCAACTAGTTAGTATAACCTTAGAGTTAGTACTGCTTGTTCAAAACGCTTTTAAACATTTCCAAAAATCATTTTTATTTCAAAATAATTAAAAACAGATTATCAATAACAAAGTAAACTTTATAACAAATTTCAATCAATAAAAAGCACTTAAATAAGCATGAATCAGTCTAGCAGTATTATCTTAAAACCAACAGTTGTATCAAATGAACTGACAGTACTAACTAAGAACAGCAAATAAGAAATGTAAGAAAAGAGAGAGACTTACAAAAACCCTTGCTCAAAACAGGGTCAATCAAGGAATCTACAAGCTCTAGCTTGTATAAAACAAGCTAGTGAGAGTCCATAAGCCCATCCAGAACTGGCTTATCATCCATAACATAAGCTGTGGTATATTTGAGAGTGATGTTTGTGATTTTCTCTTAACTACTTAACTTTTTATTGTTACTTTAATGAAAACAGCTTATAAGTAAGCTTTGGTGAGAGCTTTTTGAACACAACAATATGATTAAGAAGCTTAACACTGGTATTGTAAATCGACTTAAAAACTCAAATTTGCATTAAAACTTGAAAGTGTTACAAGGCTGAAAGTAAAAGCTGTAAATGACTTTGAAATTTAAACTTAGATTAAAAATTAATTAGTTACTCAAAAACTAAAACTAGATTACTAACTAGATGCCTCAAAGGCTTACAAAAAGCTCTATTTATAGCCGAAGTCTTGGACTTGCAGCTTGTGCTTCTTTGGAGAGCAAAAACGAAGTGTGCTTGTTGTGTGAGGTGAATCCAAAGCAAATCCCAGCCTTTGATTTCATTTGTGCTTCTTTGGAGTCAATCTTAGCCATTGAAGATACTTGGGAAAGGTGAGGGATTGCCAACATGGCTTTTATCGCTGGGGGGGTTGGTTTGTTAGGGTGGATGAATAATGATTTTGTAGGGAGAGAATAAGAGGTTTGCAGAGGAGAAGGTATGGGGCGACATACCAGTTGTAACTGGGTTTTGGGGCGGGAAAGAAGACTTTTTTGGGGGAGTTAGCAGTTTGGTCCCCTGAAGTTGTATAACTTAAATGCAATATCTACTCGGTTGGCAACTTTGACCCTTGTCTTTTTAATCTTTTGTAATACAACTTTAGGCTTGGCAGTTTTAGCCCCTCAAGTTGTATTTTCTTTAAGTGGATGACTTTAGACTTCGACTTGACTTGGCCCTTTCCTTCCCGTGCTTGGCTTTGTTGATTTTAGCTTTCTTTTTGTTCCTTTTCTTGAATATCCGTATCCTGCACAATACAAAAGCAAAACACACAAATACAAAGTATTTTTGGTATGTTTTTAGTCATTTAAGTTTGTTTAGAATGGAAAATGGTATGTGTAATTAAGCACATACCATCTTGCCATCAAACTCCATGCTCCAATCATCTTGTTCAACTCCAGTCAGTGCCATCATAGCTCTGATACCACTTGTAGGATCGTTATTCCTTGGTCCAATCAATGTCTCCATTGTTGTCTATTGCCACTAAGGCTTTTTTTGTAGTTTGAATCTTCAATAGCACAGTCTTCCTTTTCCCTGCACGGACATGTGCTCTGTTTTCTGATACTTAGCAAACCGACACTCTCTAGCAAAATGACCCAACTTTTGACAATTAAAACATTCAATCTTTGATTTGTCAAAAGTGATCCCATTCTTTGGCTTGAGATCAATTGGTCTTCCTGTCTTCCTCATAAACTTCCTTATCCTCGCAGTTATCATAGCCACCTGCCACCTAATGTCAATTTCTTCCATAGCATCTTCATCAATTTGTAGCAGGTCTTCATCATCATGAGTTGTAGGCATGGATGCTTGTTGAGAAAAGAAGGAACATATGATTTCATCTGAGTGAGAAGCATAGTTAGAAGCAGTGGGAACCTTGCTTGAGGCAGCTTGTGTATATCCTTTTGGGATATTTGTTGGTTCAGCAGTACTTTGTTTCAAAGTACTGCCCTTGACTTCTGTGGACAGAAAGGCAATGTTTTGAGGGTTTGAATTTGAGACACCCTTCAATTCATGCTCATACACCTTTAAGTTGTTGTAGAGATCATCAAAATCTAACTCATCCAATCCAGGTTGTCCTCGAATCATGGTAGCCACTACATGCCACACAGATGGTAGGCTTCTTAGAAACTTCAAGTTTGCATCTTCAATGGACACTGTAGCATCATGTAATTCAAGCATGCTAAGGATATGCTGAAACCTTTCGTATGCTGAATCTAGTTCTTCCCTAGATCCAATAGTAAATGTCTCAAATTGTTGTTTCAACAGATTCTTTTGCATCTTCTTTGATGCTTCGTTTCCTCCAAATCTTGCTTTTATGGCTTTCCATAAAGATCTTGCATCTACAGCATCATGAAAACTGAGAAGATGTCTATCAGGTATGGCAGAAAGCAGTATATTAAGGGCTTTCTCATTGTTTCTTCTTGCGTTTGCAGCAAGTGAAGTCTTTGGTGCAGACACTGAGGGAGATGCAGGATCAGTTGTGGTTTGGTTTCCATTGGTGATTATGTCCCATAGTATGTGATCAGTGATAGCGATATACTGTCGCATCTTCATGGACCATAGGTCATATTCACCTTTCTTGATTATAGGGATTCTAAGTGCAGTAACGGACGAGGTGGGAGGGATAGGTTCTGTTTCAGACATCTTTTATGAGTTTAGAAAGATTTCGATTGATTAAAAGTTCTTCAAGATCAGAGTCTCTTCACAAGCTCTGATACCACTTGTAGGATCGATATTCCTTAATGAAACACTGATATACTGTCAACTATGCGGAATCTAGTTGGCAGTACTTAAGAAGAACACACAATAGTTTCTCAAACGATTTCTTTTATAAACCTTTTTGAATCTGCCTAAATTGCAGATCCCTAATACAATACTAAAATAATTCTTAACTCGTGTTTTTCTATGTTTGTTATATCTTCTAATATCTTCCTAGAGATCCTTTTATAAACATAAGGATAACCTCTAGTAGATGTACAGTCCTTGTATATCATAAACACTAATTGATACTTATCACTAATAACTGTTACAAGATAAATGCTAAAACAACCGTTTAAACTTTATAGTTCCTATATCCTCGGCAGTACCTCGATCTTTGACTGGCAGTACCTTGACTTTTTACTTAGCAGTACTTTGACCTTTTGCTTAGCAGTACTTTGACCTTTTGCTTACCAGTACTTTGACCGATTGACTTGATTTTCCCAACAATCCTCCCCTAACTTGAATTCTACTTGCTTGACTTCAAGTTTCTTGATAGTTGGTCTTCTTTGTTCAGCATCAGTCTGTCTTGTCATTTAAGCAGTACTTGCCTTCAATCTTTTAAGCTTCATCCTTTGAGCAGTATCTTGTACACAATCTGTTTGAGTATCTTGAAATGAAAACTCTTATCTTGAACATAAACATTTCTTCAAAAATCTTTGTCTTTGCATCAAACAGATTGTTCTTCTCAGCAACATGTCTTCGCAGCAACGCAAATGGTTTTTATGAGCCTTTACCAAGTAGCCATTTACTCTTGGGCTAGTCAGTTCTTTGGTACCTAGAAAAGGTAATAATCCATGGTGAACTGAAAACCACTTCAACACTCAGAACATGAATCATAGTGTGTTGAATACTATATGACTTTTGGTAAGTCATTATAACCATAAACGGATTTGATTAGTCTTTACCTGTAGCCGTTTGCTCAGGACTAGTCAGAGAATAGGATTATGACTTTGTAAATTCCATGTGAAATTGAGTTTGAGCTACTTGTTTATGTTTTAACAAAATGAGTGTTTACATATTATTAACATTTTAATATTTTTTATTTGTTTAAACATTTTTGAAATGTTTTAGACACATAAAGTAGACATGTGAGAATGTGTCTAAAAGCATTAAAACTTGGTTTTAAAAGCTCCCCCTCAAAAATTGATTCACTTATAAAAAAATTATTTGACTTTTGAAAGTTTCATGAGGAGGGAGTGTTTAACACACATTTTTGAAAGATTTTGAAAAACCTTTTGAGAAATTCTTGAAAAATTGTGTTCAACGGTTCTGAAAACCAGTGTTACTTGAGCTCTAAAGGCATTGAATGTCTTTGAATTGACGTTTTGTGTCAACTCAAGTCCAAGAAGTTGTTATCTTCTCGTTGTGAGGATAAATGTACATGAGTGCACACTTTTCTTTATTTGAAGAACGAGTCCTAAGCTGATATTTACTTAGAATTCGTATGTCCCGAGCAAGATAATGCTCAGGATAAAGAAGATTTCTCTTCTTGTGAAGTTAAAGCACACTGAAGCGTACACTTTTCTTTTCTTGAGCAGAATACTTTGAATGTCTTGTGAGAACTGCTCAAGACCGAGAAAATTAATTTTCTCGTTGATATGATTAGTTATCTGTTAAGATACACTTTCCTTTATTTGAGGTGGTTTTGAAAACCAATGTTACTTGAGCTCTAAAGACGTTGAATGTCTTTTAATTGACGTTTAGTGTCAGCTCAAGTCCGAGAAGTTGTTATCTTCTCGTTGTTAGGATAAGTTATCACTATTGGATAAACTTTCCTTTCTTTGAAGTCCGGGTTATGTACTGATATTTGCACATAAGCCATTAAGAAAATTAGAAATGACATGTTTTGAAAGCATTTGAAACTCATGTTCGAACTTTATTTACACGCCCGTGTCGACGTTGATTAACATTTCTAGGTACGTAAATGTTATCGATTCCAAGAGACATGTCGAGAAGATTCTTTTTGGAATTTTTGATTTTTCTGATTTTGTATTTTCTTTTTGAAATTTTATATTTTTGTATTTTTCTTTTTCAAAAATATTTTCTAACATAATTAAAAATGGAATGTTTATACAAAGAAGATGATGATAGAATATATTAGATGAACCCTTTGAAGAAATGGGGTCAAAAGCCTTTGAAGTACCTGCACTTAAAGATGAAGAGTTTGCACAAATAGTAGTGTTAGGATTATGTGATTTCTTTCCTAATGGTGATTCATTATCATTCATGTTGTAGCAGGTTTCAACGGACTTTCTAATAGGAATCCACTTAGGACTAACCTAAGTAAAGATTCTACCCGTCGGTTTCCATGTAAGACCAGATCTAGGAGGCGTTGTTTTCATATACACAACAGAAGACTTATTTGAAGAAAACTTTTATCCTATGGGGATATGTCTGTCATTTTTCTTGGAATCACTTTTCTTTTCTACGGGCATATTTCTATTTGTTGTCTTATGGGAATATACATCCTTTTTCTATGTTGGGGCACGAGAATTTACCTTTGAGAGGTATTTTAAGATGCACTCATCGTGATTTGCACTATAAATGCACTTTTTACATGTAGGACATGCCAAATCTTTTGACTTCAAGAAAGGCTTTTGATTCCTAGGTGGTTCTGCCATTTTAATAGTTCTATTTGATACACAACTACTCATGGATGGTGGCCAATTCCTAGGTTGTTGAGTAAAGTTCCTAGGTTTCAGTTTGTTACCATTAGCAGTGTTTGGTGATTTTGCAGACTGTTGCACACTAGGTTTGGTATTCAAAGCTTTGTCTTTTTGAAGTTGTGCCTTTTTCTTAGCTTCTTCTAGGTAGTAGTTATGAACCATGTCATTTGAGCCTACAGATTCCTTTGGTGACTAAAATGACACATGCTTTGGGCTTTTCCTAGAAGGGTCGGGTGCATTCACATCATAAGGCATAGCAAAAGATGATTTCCTATCTTGAGACAGAGAGTGTAGAGTGACTGGTTTTGTCAGATTATTAGACACATCAACTTGGGATGCAAACCGATGTCTTGGCAATTAGGTTCGTTCAAATTTATACGCAGTTAGTTGTCTTACCACTTGTTGATTTTTGATTGGTTGCAAAGGTAGTTTCCCCAAGATTGATTGTTTTTTAAAATTAGTATCCACACTCTTACCTTTTACATTCTCAATAAGTTTCTTTAACTCACTTATAGCAATGTTCTTGTCTTGTAGTTGAGCTTTCAAATCTTGTATTTCATGATATTGTCCACGTTCTTTTTGAAATACATTTGACGCTGTTACTTTGGAAACCTTTTCTTGTGTCATTTGATCTTGACAATGTTGTAAAGCAAGTTTAAGAGAAATTGAGTGTTTTTCTAATTTAGCAAAATGTCGTGAGAGCTCATTATAAACGTCTTTACAAATAGTTTCAGGTTTCTTAGAAAGATTTTGTGCAAAACATTCACATTCTTTGACTTTATGAAGATACAAGCATTGCAATTCAGTATGAGCATTTAAACCAGATAAAGAATGCAAATAAGAACACAGAACATCGTTTGACATACACTCTTGAAGCAGTAGATCATACATGTTTGAAAACTCAGCTTTGTCAGATTCAAGATCGTCAATTTCTTTTTCAAGGGATTCAACGTACTTTAAATCAGCATGCATTTCTTGTTTAAGCTCATGAACAAATATGAAACTATCATTTTGTGTCTTTAGGGCAAGAGGAATCAAACATGTTTTTATTAGCACTTCCATATCAAGAGCAGTTGGGGCACGAAATCTAGCATGAGAATGTTTTTCCTAAGCTTGATCAACAAGTTCTCTAAGGTGATTTATGTTATTTGTCATCACATTGTAAGCTTGTCTACTTTTACTTATTGATTTTGAAGTAGGTAGAAAACCTATGTTCTTAACTATGTGTGGCTTAGTTTTTACAAAAGATTTTCTCCACATTTTCTTTCTGACCTCATTTGCATGTGCCAACTAAACATGATATTCCTGAGACGCGGGTTTAAAGTTTCACAAAGACTATTTTGCTGTGTGTAATCATAAGGTTTCACTAAGTCTTTATTTAATTTTGACCTACTCTCTTGTTCTAGTGTCAAGGTCTCTTCCCTATCAGGGATGAATCTATTTGCAAGATCAGAAGTATCGTATGGGATCTCATATAAACAGGGCTTTTTAGATTGAGCTTTCTTGAGGTACATGGGATTTGCAAAAGTTGGTTTACCATTGAATGTTGAGCCTTTGGGAGCTAACATATGAATGGTTTGAATTGATTGATTTCGTTTATAAACAATTTTGTTCAAAAACGTTAATTGCTTTTCCTTAGCAATCAATTTGTCTAAATCTTTTTCTTCCTTTTGTTTCAAATCCGTGATTACCTTAGTTTTCTCTCTGACAAGACCTTCGTAATGTGACTTTGTTAAAAGACTCTGTTTGACTAACTCATCGTGTTTCTCTTTGACAACAGAATTTTCATAGGCTTTTAATTTTAAACCTTCTTTTATGTCATGTTCTTTTTGAGCTAATGATGCTTGAGTTTCTTTTAACTTACGTTCAAGTGTGTCATTTTCAATTGTATGGTCTTTGAAAGTCTTGTACATCGCAAGCTCAATCTCTTTATCATGAAGTGCAACAAAACATCTATCTCGAGTTCTATTAGACTCCCCGAGAGTTCTATTAGTTTCCTCAAGAGTAGATTTGCACTCTTTTAATTCCTGAGCAAGTGAGGTATTTGCGTTCCTTAATTGCTTTTGAATCTTTTTGTTTTCATCAATATCAAGTTTTAAATTTGCAATTAAGTCAGCAAGCACAACATGCTCATCTTCATGATCATCAGCATTCTGATCATCCTTGAATTCATTATCATACATATCTGATGAATTAGGTGTGGTATTGCTATCAACCTTTTCCATTAAAGATGTGTTATTCATGTTTTCAGGTTGCTCAGAATGTTAAGTTTCAACAGTAAACACATTATATTCAGCAGTATATGGTACCTCAACCATTGGTTCGGTGTCATAGGAAGGTCAGATATTCGTATCATCCCCAGAAGTGCTTTTGTCATTGCATTCATTCCTTGACATGTTGCTTTCATCTCTAGATGTGTTGCTTTGATTCTCTAAACTTTGATCATTCCTTGTGTCACTATCTTTGTCTTCTACTCTAGCATCTGATGCTTTAACCTCTTGAACCTTGCACTCTTGAATCTGGAACTTTCTTTCATTCAACCTTTTCAACCTATTCTGAAGCTCTTGTTCATGACGTGCTCTTTCAACAATACATTGCTTAATGGAGTCTATGTTTTGTATTATTGTTTCCTTAAAGGTTTGAGCTTCCATGTTAGTGTAAGCTTTGAAGTCTTGTGTTATTTCCCAAGCATGTGAATTAGAATTGGAAAGCTCTAACACTCTTGAATGTATGAAATTGTCAGACTGCACTTTGATCATACTTAGACCAGAATTGGAATCCTTCCCGTGAAGTGTTTCTTTGTTGAGTTGCCTTTCTAAATTCTGCATGTTTCGAGATAACACATCCTTAAAAGTTCCTGCATCGGCATTAAAGAGTCGGTGAAAAGCCTCTCTAAACTCGTAGTACATTGAGGAGTTGGAACTTGAGAGATGTTGAATTGTTGTTGTGAGGGAATTCAATTTGTTCAAGGAGATTTCTTTTAAAATATGTGCTTGCTTTTGCAGTTGTTGTATCTCTTGTTCCTCTGAATCTGAACACGAAGAAAAAGTATCTTTCGTTTCCATTTTACCGTGAATTGTGAAGTGAAAATGATTTGTAGGATCTTAAGTAGGTAAAGTGATTGTTGTTGTGGATTGAATTCAATTAACATTCACGGGATTTTACAAATCTATGATTTAAACCGAGAAAAGAATAATCTTTTACGGGATTTTACTAAATCAAGAAGAAACCGTGAAAGAAAATTTTATTGTTGTTGGTGAAATAGTTTTTTTATTTGAAGTATTGGAACTTTTGTTAACGATTTGTTGAGCTAAAAGAACTAACGGTGAAATTTCTTACAAAGAAAGGGCTAAAAGTAAAAAAACTAAAAACTAAAATGTAAAACTAAAAAAATAACAAAGATTAAAAGTTTAAAGTGAAAAAGTTTGAAAGTAAAAAGTTCTAATTAATCTTGCTTGAAAGCAAAGGGTTAATAGTAAACTATTTAAAACCTAAAGGTTAAAAATGAAAACTGTTTAGAAGTCGAGGGGCCAAAAGTGAAAATTTTGAATTATAATAAATAAGAAAAACGTTTTCCCTCCTTTATGGTAGTTTTCTTCTTTGTTTAAATTGCTCAAAATGGTAACGAATTTAGTTTCTTTCTCGCGGAATGGTACGGTTATCATCGGTAAGAAATGAATATACCACGATGATCGAAACAATTTCACGATTGAAATGATGGTAATTAGAAGACCTGTAATTAACCGAAACATGAAACCGAAAATTCCGAAATGACTCGAAAATGATATAGTTTGCCCCTGTATACTTGTTAAATCGCCTTGCACTAGTGATTTCTTAATCGCCTTCCACACGATGATGTTTAATCGCCTTGCACTTGTGATTGCTAACTCGCCTCGTGCTTGACATTGTTAACTCGCCTCCTGCACAAGTTGTTAACTCGCCTTCTAGTGAAACTGTTAACTCGCCTTGTACAAATGATGATAACTCGCCTTGTTAAACTTGTTGATAATTCGCCTTCTTCATTCAAAAACGTACCCTAAAGGTATTGACTAGTACGTGTCTTCAGCTTAGTTGGGCAAACTAGATCGGTTGTTGAACTCGTTCGGTTGTGCTAGATCGGTTGTCACTATCGTCCTTGTATTTGTCTTCACCGAAACAGCAAAACGTCCTTTTTGTTTGTCTTCAAACCATGACCAATAAGCAAATATTTCAACCCAAAAAAAGCTTTCGAAATAAGCACTTATAACACCAATAAGCCACGAAGATAAGCACGCAAAAGCAGTGCAAATTGAGAACAAAAGTATGTCGTTTTGCCCAAAACAATAGACGTGAAGAAGAAACATAAAAGAATGTTGTTTAATTATAAGAGACACAAGACACAGATGTTGTGTTTCCTTAATTCCAACAACAATCTTATACTACACAAAGAAACTTTAAAAATGTTTGTGAGAAAAAAAATTCTATTTCAAAGATAAAACTTTTGACAGAAAACACAACTGTTGTTGACTTGTTTTGTTTTTTTTCAAACCAAAACTGAAACTACACGAAACAAAAGGAGACTAAGTAGAAAGATTAAAAAAATTGTCGAATATGAATAAGACAAGAATAAGCTTGTCATTAAGCAATAGCACCAATCACATCGATCATAAAACCCACCGTGGAGATTTAGTGGGATACTAAATGTCGGTTAACCAAGAACACTTTACTTCAACATTTGAAACAAGAAAAATAAAGAAACGGGGAATTTGAAAGAATTTTAGAGAGAAGTTAGAGAGAGAAATAAAGAGAGAAAAATGAGATGGTTGAATCTAACAAATGTGTGTGAAACAAATGAGACCGACACCCTCTCCACACTTGGAGAGGGGTATTTATACCAACACTTGAGCCGTATGGTTTAATGCTAATGGGCCGGGCTCAGGATTACTTGGGCTTTAGCCCATAACATATACAATATTAGATTAATTAACGAGCCCGATACCCGTAACTAGCCTATTACAATATATATTAAATAAAGACCGAAGCTTCCTCGTTGAGTGACCGAGCTTCCTTGTTCGACTCAATATTTTGAGGCTAACAGCCATGTTCTCCCGACTATACAATCATAGTTTAGTGACATAAACCTGAGTTTTGTCTCACAACAAGCAACTGCTAGTCAGGTTATAGATGATGTGATGAGGCAATTATCATTTGATGAAACAGAATTGGATGGAGAGGCAGGCTTTGCTGATGTTACGGGGAGTGGTATGGACAGTTCAGGGTTAAGTCATGATGAGTCATTTGGAGTTGTTGACTTGGACTTGAACTTAAATGAACCTGTAAACCTAAATGTTTCCCAAGTTGAAACATAGTCTGAGCTCCCTGTGTCTGAGGAACCAGATGTTGGTCCTACTCAGGAACCCATTTTAGCAGAGGTTAGGACTCAAGAACCCATTATGGCAGAGGTTAGCACTCAAGAACCAATTGTGGCAGAGGTTAGCACTGAGGCACCCATTGTGGAAGAGGTTGGAACTTAGGAATTCAGTGTTGAAGATGTTGTAATTGAAGATTATGTTAGTTCTGGGGAAGTTGGGGAAGATGCTGAACAGGGTAATGGTCAGGAAGATGAATCAGCTCCTACTGATGGACAGTTCTTCTATGATGATGAAGGAATATATACTGCATATGAAACTGAATATGATGTTCAGTCTAGTAAAGATGCAGGTACAGATGATGATGATGATGATGTAGATGAAGATTTTTTGGTAGATAAAGAGAATGAGATTGTAGAGCCTGATGTTGATGTCCATTTGTTTGGTATTAGCATGGATCTTCTTTTTGACAACATTGGTATCACTAATCTAGTGCCAGATGATGTTTTATAAGGAGAGGACGTAGATGTCATCAATGCGGATAGTTTTGACAGTGACCCTGGTAATGATGAAGAAAGAAATTACAGGAAGAGAAGGTTAGCCGAATTGAGGACGAAAATGAAAGGTGTTATAAATGCTAGTGGTTAGTGGAAGTACTCATTTTACACTGGACAGAAATTTACTATTCTAAAAGAGGCTAAGGACAGATTCTACCTGCATTTCATTGAAAGCAAACAAAATTTGAAGCTGTATAAGTTTTGATGTGTTAGGAAAGAGCACGTTGTGAAGGTGAAAAGTGTTCTGTATTTACAAATTCATCAAGGTTACTGGAAAAACTGGCCCAAATAGTGGAATGGATGCTGGGCCTAGTGGATCAAGGGGCCCCAACTACTATGAGTTAAGAAAAGGTAGATATACATGTACCATGAGACAGTCAGCATTCTCCTTCTTTTTTAGATACACATGTTAAGGGGGTTTTCTGCCCTTGGGGTCTTTATGTGGGAAAGACAATTTCCATCACAAAATTGGGTTGGTGAAGTCACTCAAGGATACAAACACATGCCTTACAATCCAGGGAAATCTAACACTGCACTTACAAATTCTTGTTTGAAAAGTTATTTGAAAAAGTTAGGGGTTAATTCCGGATATCCCAGTTTAAGGAAGTTCAAGGACCAGCTTCATAACGTGAGCTGGAAGGTTATGTATTATGAGCAAAGCTTTCAGAGCTAAAGCTAAAGCTGAAAGAGAGATTAGAGGAGATCGCGTTTTGTAGTATTCTATGCTTAGAGACTATGTTGTTGTGTTACAGTGTACAAACCCTAATACCACTGTCAAGATTGCAGTTGAAAGGAATATTGATCCTTCTTTGCCTAGTAGGGTGTTTTAGAGAATATACATTTGTTTCGGAGCATTAAATTTAGGTTTTAGAGCCAGCAGAAGGGATCTGTTAGGCTTAGATGGTGCTTTCATGAAGGGGCCATTTCTAGGCCAAGTATTGGTAGCGGTTGGACTGGATTTAAACAATAGAATTTACCCATTGGCATATGCGTTGGTTGAAGCTGAAACTAAGAGTTCATGGTGCTAGTTCTTGCAGTGTTTGGGTGATGACATAGATCTGCATCCCAATTCAAATTTCACATTCATCAGTGATAGACAAAAGGTTAGTATTATGCTTGACTAGTTGAATTCTTAATTATTGAATTATATGAATTACTGAATTATATGAATTTGTAACTAATTAATGAATTGGTTCATGCAGGGTATCATTCCGACCATTAAAACTGTTTACCCAAGTGCAGAACACAGATATTGCTTGCGACACATACATGAAAACATGAAGCAGGGATTGTGTGTACAAGCATACAAGGATTTATTCAGGAGAGCTGCATCTGCTACAAATGTTAGAGATTTTGAAAAGTATATGTTTGAACTTAAGACGATGAATCCTAAGGCACATGATGGTCTTGAAAAAGATAACAGCAGGAAAATGGGCTAGATCTATTTTTCAGGTAACCATATAAATGCTGGGACTAACCGTGTAATTTCTTAATTGCATCACAGTTTTTTACTGTTGTTTTCATATTTATGGTATTAGGTATTGTTGTATAGCATTAAAGGCAACATGTAAAGGACAAGGTCGAAAGGCAACAACAGGTAGTTATTTCAGCTTCAAGCTATAAGTGTGTCTTTGATGTAAACATCATCGAACAGGTTACGAGGATTTTTTTTTCATTTTTTTTGATGTAGGTGGCAACAATGCAGAAGGCAGTGGTAGTGCATCTAGGCAAGCACAACAAACAGAACCTGCAGTTGGTCAAGATGGTTCAGGTGGATCAGGTACTGGTGTTGTTATAGGTTTGTCTGTTGCTGCTGGTAAAGGTGGTGCAGGTAAAGGTGGTGCAGGTGTTGCCAATCAAGGTTCATCCCATACTAGATGGACAAGGAAAATAGTACAAACAGAAAGAATTAGTCCATAAAAAAGAACTCCCACTCAACCTGCAAATCAACTTTCTACCAGTTCTCAAGTGCCAGTGAGTCAAACAAGGAATGCGGATGGAAGAGAAATGGGTGATAGTGTACCAACACAGTCAAATGCAGCAGGTGGTGCAAGTGAATGGTCTTTTCTATAATTCCAAAAACTAATATGTTTTAGGAGAGTGTATGTCTGTAATTCAAGTCCACATAAGTGGCAAACATCAAAGTCCACATATGTGGCAACTGTTTAAGTCCTTTTAGAGGCAAACATAAAAGTCCACTTAGGTAGAAAATGGATAATTGCACTTGTTTAGGACTGATTTAAGTTGTTTCTGACATATTTAACTTATTTCAGAAATGGACAATTGCACTTGTTTAGGACTGATTTAAGTTGTTTGGTCCTTATATAACTGTGAATGTTGTTTGTTACATGTGTTACATCAACCGTTCCATAGTCCATTGAAAATTGCCAGACAAGTCAAAGTCATAATTTTAGTACTGGCAAAAGCATGTTAGTACACAAGAGTTTTATACACACTATGGTACCTTGATGTTATAATCGGGTTTACCCGTTTGGTCCCTATTTAACAATGATTGTTATTTGTTACACGTGTAACTACGTTTCGTATTTCCATTAGTGGTCAAGGTTCATCCTATACTAGATGGATAAGGAGAAGAGTACAAACAAAAAGAATACTCCCACTGAACCTGCAAGTCAACCTTCTACCAGTTCTCAAGTGCCAATAAGTTAAACAAGGAATGCAGATGGAAGAGAAATGGGTGATGGTGTACCAACACAGTCAAGTGCAGCAGGTGGTGCAAGTGAATGGTCTTTTCTGAATTTCAAAAACTAATCTGTTTCAAGAGAGTGTATGTCTGTAATTCAAGTCCACATAAGTGGCAAACATCAAAGTCCACATCTGTAGCAACTGTCTAAGTCCTTTTAGAGGCAAACATAAAAGTCCACTTAGGTGGCAAATGGATAATTGTACTTGTTTAGGACTGATTTAAGCTGTTTGGTCCTTATATAACAGTGAATGTTGTTTGTTACATGTGTTACTACGTTTCATAGTCTATTGAATTGCTAGATAAGTCAAAGTCATAATTTAGTTGCAAAAGCATGTCAATATCACAAGAGTTTATACACACTTGGTCCTTGACGTTATAATCGGGTTTACCCGTTTGATCCCTATTTAACAGTGATTGTTTTTTGTTACACGTGTAACTACGTTTCATATTTTCATTGATAGACAAAAGGGCTAGTCTCTTGGCGGGCTAATCTCTTGGCGGGAAAATGAAGAAGTGTGGTTTTCCTTACACAATTAGTCATTGAGACCCAAATTACACACCATTAGACCGTTAAACCCAGATACACCATTGTACCCCCAAACACAATTATTTAAATCGATATCAGATTTACCATTCTTACACATTGTATTTCTCCCTCTGATTCTCACCTAGCAATCTTAATAACTTAAAACATGTCAGCAATAAGTGATAACGGTAAAGAAAGATATTTGTGTTATACAACAATTCAGTAATTCCAAGTTGTTTTTTGTTAAGTAAGTTTTGTTTGTTTTTGATGTTGGTGTTTGTTTTCTTATACAACAATACAAAGAAAGATATTTGAGTTAGTAAGACATGACAAAGTCAACAAATACTCTTTGCAATATTCAGAACAAAGAATACAAACTATGCAAACCCACCATCCTTATGGAATACTTTGACCATATTTTTCTTTGTAATGTTAAGATAATGATGAGTTGATTGCTTAGGAGAAAAGACAGAAACATAATGAAGTATAAAAGCCGATTCTACGGTAAACGCCTTTGCAAACCTCTCCTCTGTAAGCACTTTGTAATGAATAGTACCGAAGATTGTACCAAAAAGGTCTTTGAGTGTTACTGTAAGATCGCCCAGCGCATTCGAAGTACAAGACTTGATAACTGCAACAATTTGCTCAAGTTTCCCATTCTTGAGAAATTTCTTAAGATCTCCAAAACAACCCGTCACGATCCCTCCATCAACCTTCACATAGTCAATCACGCTAAGCCATGACGCATAGGTAAAATCGTCATCCTCACCCACATCCTCAATAACTTTTCTAATATACTGTTGTGTAGACATTATGGATTCCTCCCCACCTTCCCGTGTATCAACTAATTTACGGAGCTTGGCCGTTTGAACAATACAAGCAGGACCTGGTATTATCCTAATAGGCTTCACAACACAATTATCAACTTGATTGTTTTGAGATGAAAACCGAGTTTGGGTGGTGGTGATCTCAGGGAATATGTAAGTGTTGTTGGTGAGACAGATAACGGGGGTTAGTAGAAGATCGGAATCATCTATATCAAGGCCTTCTTCCCATTCATGATTTGGTGGTGAATTTATGTTTTAGTAGATGACTGCGATACGGCTTTACTTTGTCAACAGATTACACTAGTCTTAAATACGGTGTAATGTAAACTATGTATGACTTTTTTGCACCCATATTCACTTGTACTGTTCAATAAACTGAATAAGGTTATCTTTGAAATTGGTCCCTGACATTTATGGTTTTCAACTGCACTAGAAGGTATACTGCTTTTATCTATCAAATTCCCTGACGTTTAACGTTTTCAACTGCAATAGTACACCTTCTATATTTAGCCCTTTCCCGTTTACCCACCTTTTCTACACCCGTTCACATAAACAGAGAAAAACCCAACACTAAATCACATGTCATTTTCATCTAAATATTTACACTTTCACTTGCTTTCCAGATAATTGTAAAAAAACTTAAGATAGCATAACATCTTCACATGGCTAACAATGAAACTTACACCTGTTCACCAAGTGAAGTATGTTTATCAGACTCTGACAGTGAGTTGCTAATACCAACTCCATGGTCTGATGAGTCCAAGAATGAAAAAAAGGCAAAAAGGTGTAGAGAATAATTCAAATGGAAAAAATCCTTATTTGAGATTGACTTTACTTTCGGTATTAATGCCTTTGATTTAGACAAAGGGACTGACGTAATGAAAGACACGGTTAGCCTGAAAAACGTGTGTGAAGAAGAGGTGCCTTTGAACAACAACATAGGAAAACAAATTGGTGATTTTGTAGATATGCCTAGTGAAGCAGTGGAACAAAGGATGGATGCTAATGTGCCTGATGAGATTGATGGTGCTAAGGGTGAACAGGTTCCAAACCATGTTGTTAAGAAAGGTAACCTTGAATTTCTGGTTTGTAAAGAGGTTGCAAACCCTGGTGTTAATGAACTAGTGGACAAAGGAAGACCACTAAAGAGGAAAAGGGTCTATGCTGAATAGATGGGTCATGCATTTACTGAAGACGAATGTCAATGCAAATAATGGGTCGTTTATGTGCTATCTTCTATTACTAATGTTTTGCAACTTAAATTACCCTTGTATGTATGTCTTGTAGTTTTTTGTTCTATGTATTTGTTATGTTTTGGATCATCAAGTTATGCAACTTGTTCCCGTTATTTTGTCTCCAAGGTAACAACCTTGGTCAAACAGAGTAGTGGTCAAACAGTGTAATTTATACACAAAACATCTACGACACCAACAACACATTCTAGTGAAATGATTCATTCAATAATAACCAAAAATTTGAATCATACATTCATCAAAAAACACATTTTAATAGAAAATAAACCATAACCAAAAAAGATAACCCCCAAGCCGACCTTGAGATAGGAAACTATAAAAGTAAACCCCTTCATAAGCCTGATGGTGCAACAGAAATGCTGTCGATCTCATCGTCCATCGCCCCTTATCATATCATCCTTCTGATGGCACTTGAGTTCCTGCCTTGTCTTATACGCCATAACATTTGTCGGCAAGCGTTGTTCAAGCTCTCCTATAAACGAGCGCCTTTCATCTATAATGTCAAGTAACTGCCTCGTTAAATTGTTGATTTCAGTTGCGAGATGAACCTCCCTCTGCGTCTTCAAGTCTAAATAGACAAGCAATTGATCTTTAAGCAGGTCTGAATTTGCTAAGAGCCTCAGTTGTTCCAAATTCAAGAACCCATTGTCAGCTGGCCATCTGAAAAAAGTTTAGATTTTTAGGGTTATTAAAAGGGTGTTTATAAGTTAAGGATGCGAATGTGTGTATTTTGGATATGAAGGACCAAATGTGTGGTGTTTTTAAATACAAGTGAAGGTACATGGTGATTAATAGACTACAGAAACGAAGAGTCGAGAACGCAAGCTAAAATGTTTTTCAAGGACCAAGCGTGCAAGAAACGTGTGGAACATTTATTGTGTATTTTGGCGGGAAATGGAAAACCAATAGATAACTGAGGGACCAACAGTGCAAGTTGCAATAAATAAAAGTGACTGGGTTTTTAAACAACCAAACGGGGTATAGAAGTTCGAGCCAACGTTTTTTACTAGACAAAAACACAAACAAAGGCAACATTAGAAAACCGTTTCAAGAATGTCTTCTTCATCTTATGCCTTCGGTCCTACAGAGTGTAAATATGGGTTTCTGTTGATGACACTCACCTCTTGGACACGTGACAACCCTGCTAGACGATTTGGTATTTGCCCTAACAAATATGTAAGCCGTTGCATTATCTAGATCTTATTTTATTACCTGATCATAAATTCTCTTATTTTCATAAAAAAGGAATCAAGCACTGTAAAAGATGGTATTGGAATGATCCGGAGTTAGAGAATAAATGGTACATAACTCAATTATATGAGATGCATCTGCTTCTTAATCCCTCACAAATATAAGAACTAGAAAATGATTTAACAAGCCGAGAAGAACTTGTAGTCCTTCAAGTTGAGTTTGCTGATAAGGAAGGTCGAATGCAGGAACTCATGGAAGAATTTAAGAAAAGTTAAAAAAATGCTTTCTTTTGGAAGTCAACTACAATAGTGTTTGGGGTTGTGGCTTCGTTTATGTTTGTTATGAATAAATTAGTTTGGATTTATTTTGTCTAATCAATTGTATGAATTATCCATGATTAGTTGTTTTTCTTGGTGTCAAACGAAAACAGCCTTCTGAATACGCTTGAGGTGCTCCATCGTCTTACAGGCCACCAAATTTCCCGGCAAACGTTCAAGATCTTCTATTATCGCATGCCTAGGGACCAACGGTGAAATAATGACGAAAATTTAAAATTACTAAATTGCCCATCGTTGACAAGTCAAACTAACTCCCGTTACGTATAACGGGGCTCGAGGGACCAAACAGGTAAGAACAGTGACAAAAAAGGACTAACGACATCGACCCCCGTTATCTAGGGACTGAATCCGCAATCGGGCCTAACCTTGGGGACCAACAGTGTAATTTACCTTATTATTTTTGTACCTTATACCCTTCCAACTGGGTTGCAACCTATTGATAAACATGGTCTAAGACTATCCTTAGTGGTTACATCATTTCATTTTCCACCTGAGCGTCACTTCCGTTTTCTCTGTTTAATTACTTACCCTCACTCACTCTCACTTTTCCCTTTTAATGGTCACACTACCTCACATTTCAACCCATTAGTTTTTATAACTAAAATAATTTTTTATTCATAAATTGAAAACATTACATCGATAATTAAAAACGTAAATGTACGAAATAAATAACGTAAACATTACATTGATAATTAAAAACGTAAACTAATATGGCAGTGTTTACTCCTTGTTAGGGGAGTTTTTCAGGTAGTGTTTTGTTGTCGACATTTTGTGGTTCGGGAAGTGCTTTGTTGAGACATTTTGTATATATAAAATGATATTAGGAGTATGAGAGTATATAAAATGAGAAGTTGTTTTTCAAAATTTTGAAGTTTAGAAGTATTCATAGGTAATAAAATAATATTGGGTAATTTTTTTTAATCTCTAATATATGCAAAGAGTGAATGATATTTCTTTAAAACTTAAAAGCTTAAAATTGAGTAATGTTAGTGGACTATTATACCATTGAGTGACAAAATGTTAACAACATCTACCACTAAATATAAATTTTAAATATTATGTAATCATTTAAATTTATCATTATTTGTTTCTAACTTATAATTTTTTTTCTCGTAATGGCTACAAATTGAACTCAAAAGTTTTGAACTAAGGGTTGAATAAGAATCACTATTTCGATGTATAATTATTTGCCGTTATACATCGTCGCCTTGCGCGGATATTAGTCTATTTGTAAAAATGTATGTATCCGTTAGAGTGGGGGGGGTGGGGGGGGGGGGGGGTGGGGGGGGGGGGGGGGGGGACTACTGGGGGGGAAGCGGGACTAGGGGGGGACTTTATGGGGGGACTTTCGGGGGGGGGGGGGGGGGGGGGACTCTTGAGGGGGGGGAGGGGGGGGGGGGGGGAGAGGGGGAACTTTTGCACTACACTGGGCGGGTTTTAGTGGTCAAACGATACTACACTTATACCAGCCGTATAGGTGCGGAGAGCTTCATAGTGAAGATCGAATATAATTTTTTAGTTTGCCGTTGTGTTGGCCTCCTTCCCACTTTTTTGTGGTTACAAAAGAATTGTCAAACCCTACAGCCGCTCGCTCGTTATATGATACCTACAAGCTCACCTGGCGGGCAGGATCCCCGCAGGGATTAGCCCCCGTGATAAGATTAGATAGCTCCCTCCTTTTTATCAAATGTTTTTACGGGCTGTAAAGCCTGGTTGGTCTTGGACTGATGGTATGTTATGTGGTTGGGTTTTATCATTACAGGGCTAAAGTTCTAGCCTCTTCATGTATTTTATCATCGTCCTTAATTCTAGTCGCGTTTGAGGTCTTTGATTATGTGTTAATGCCGTATTATGGTTAAGATGAGATCGAGTAATGTGTTTATTAGTATTTCTGCATTTATGTTCTAGCTGTTGGGTTTTTACATCTATTTAACCATTAAATATATCACGAGTACGCAGCGGAAAACATAAACACGTATAGAATATGTAATTAACAAAGGGATCAAGAACGCGTACCTTTTAGCAATTAACGAATACACCGTCTTGAATATACGCGTGTGTATAATAAATAATACAACGCGAAACCCGCCCAAGTTATCAAATTAGATAACCTCTATACAAATATGAAAATGATCAAATATAGCAATGCATGATTCTTTTCAAGTTCCAGTATGCTAGACATACACAATATTAGCATATCATCATTTATACATACGTACAATAATGTGGTCAAAGACTTGTCAATATGGAGAAAGCATTGATACCATCTCATTTTCATTACTTTTAGTACATGATTCGATATGCATTATAATGCAATAGTACTACAAAATTATAAAATAAGACTAAAGAACATCTTTCTAAAACATATTGTACAACAATGTAAATATCGAATCAAGTCAGTGTGATCATCAGTAAGGGCTAGTTTTCTAGGACACCACGTGGTAAAAAAGCAATGCAAATCATGGTACTGGTACTGATGGTGATATATCTTTAACGCCCTAAGTTAATCAAATAGATCAATTTTTAAATAAGTTTGTCACTAAAAATTAGCGCATTTGTATTCTTAGATGCATATTTTCTAGTTAAATGTGTATCGTATTACTATTACAGTATATTTCAACGTATTTTGATAATACTGATACTCATATATAGTATGTAATCGATCTTACATGTACATGTGACCCTATGAATGTAATTTCTTTAGATTTACGAAAAACTACCAAAGACAATGAATTAGCTAGATGTGTCCAAGTTTAAATGTAAAAATACGTATAAGATTAATGTGACGTGAAGAGTGTTGGTGATTTTAGTGTCATCGACGGCCATTTAGGTAATGACGATTTACTAGGGACTAATGAGATTTCATATTCGGCTCGGATACGAGTTAGGGAAGTGTGGAGTGCACACTCGTTGAGTTAATATGTTTTCGACCATGACAAAATGCAGGGGTCAAGGGGGCTGCGCCCCCTTGCGGGGTCAAGGGGCAGAGCCCCTTGCTGGGGTCCCGCTGCCAGGTCAGCGGGCGGGGGTCGAGGGGGGGCCGCCCCTCGTTGGAGTCTGGGGGCAACGACCCCAGTGGGGTTCGGGGCAGCGCCCCGACCCAAACGGTCCAAGAAAGTTATTCCGTTGTTTTTCCCTCTTATTTCCCCAACCGTGACTGTTGGAAAACAGTTGTAAAAGTTGGTTTTCAACCAACTATTAACTGCATAAAACTGGCTTTTACAATCTGTTTTATAAACAGATCGATTAGTCTCATTTTGATAGACGAATATACATATACATAATCTTTTTTGCTCTTGATTTGTGTTCTTGTGCCTAGACACAAATTGTTACTCTTCTTGTATTATCCCGATAGAGATTTCGTGCAACCCAGGCATATAAAGGGTCGAAATACTTTATACGGAAAGTGAACTCAACACGATACAAGCAAGATATCCAGGATCTTCACACACCCTAAATATCTAACAAAGAGTAGCCATGGTCGCATTTGTGGACGAGAAGGCTTCTCTAAAGTCGAGTTTGAGGTATTTTATTATATATGTGTTTCTGCCGTATTATGGTTGAGATGAGATCGAGTAATGTGTTTGTTAGTATTTCTGCATTTAATTTACTTTACTTTACTTTTATGTTGTGAGGCGTGGATTTTAATTTCAATGAAAAGCGTTACGTTGCTCGATCGTGTTTTAGGCTTCTAAAATTTTGTGTATACCATGTTTTTAATGTTTCTTAATGATTTGAGATATTAACATTCGTCATTCGATATTGTTAGTTCGGTTATATTAGTTCGATCTAACTTCTAAGAGCCTAAAAGAGTTGTCCTGTAACTTTAACTAAAAAAAAACTTGTTAAAAAATATTTTAAAGCCAGTAATGGCAATTTAAAGAACTTGATATATAGAAAATAGTACTAAAATAATCATGAACTAAAGGTTAAAAAATGTAACATTACCTAACAAAAAATAAGCTCACTACATTAACAGTTGTAAAACAACGAGTCTTATAGCACAATAAAAACCATAAGAAAGAGTTAAGTACATAGATCGTCCTTGTGGTTATCTCGAAATTTCAGGTTTCATCTTAAAAGTTTAAAAATTACACTGATCGTCCTTGTAGTTGTCCATTTTGATTTGACCGGTCATTTGATTCTAACTCCATCCGTTTTTTCGTTATCTTTTTGTTTTGTCAAAGGTAATTCCGTCGATTCATAGCCAATAGTTAATCTTTAACCCAGAATCCTTCTCCAATCTCGCTCAACACCCAAATCATCATCAACCCAAAACCAATCCCCACAAACCCTTGACAAACCAACTTTAATCCTATCCATTTCCCTCTCTGTAACCCTATTTTCTTTATCCATTTTTTACTTTAATTACAACCCATTCCAATCTCTATTAATATGGTGTTCTTTATCTTTTTTATTAGGTCCATTTGCACCTCTTAATCTCACTGTTGGTGCTATCCGAGTCGGTCAAGGTCCCGCAATCCAACCCACTTCACATCCAAGATACTCCCAAGAACCTGACCCACCAAAACGATCTAGGTTTAGAGCTAAGAAACTTGACCAAGATGATAACTTTATGACACCCTTTACCCCCTGAGTAAAACCCTTGAACCGATTAGCTCAATTCGCAGTAACGAAAAAGTTTATGCTACCGATAAGAATGCGGTTTTTACGGAGGAAAAAGAGTGGAGTGATGGGGATTTGGAGTTGTTAAAGAAACAAATGGTTAAGAATCCTGTTGGGATGCCGGGCCGATGGGAGGCGGTTGCTGAGGTGTTTAATGGGAGGCATAAAGTCGAGAATGTGGTCAAAATGGCGAAATCAATGGGGGATAAGAGAATGGGAGGTGGTGATGGGGATTCGTTGTCGTGGTTTTTGAAAGATAGGAAGGCTATTGATAAACGAGTTGATGAGGTTATTGAGAGTGAGATGGAGGAGAATAAGGTTGTTGGGAATGGTGGTGGTGGTGGTGGGAGTTGGAGTTCGAGTGAGGATATTGTCCGCGTAGATACCGGACGGGCCCCATATCCGAACGGGTCGGACGGGTCCGGACGGGCGCACTACATCAAC
>BQNB010014163.1:0-71765 GCA_026074375.1 Tanacetum coccineum | reverse complement strand
TAATCGGGTTTTGTGATGTCTGCATGTGTTGCATTATCACGGGGAAAGTCTTGCAGTCCTGCATATTATGATTTATCAAACCTATGAATTCACCAACATTATTGTTGACGTTTTAAAGCAATGTTTTTCAGGAGATCAGTAAGCATAAGGTGCTAAGGATACATTGTTGACGTTCTATCCCTGTGAGAATTATCTGAACAACTTAAGCTTCAGCATTAAGTTGATCCCGTATGTCTTGTGAAACATTCTTGTAGTTCTCCATATACCCTTTTGTAGTGGTTTCTGAACTACCTTCAGCAACTGGAACGATCTTTTCAGTCCACTTGAATTTGTAAGGTGGATTCTAGAGGCAATAGTGGATGAGTTCATTGTTGGGTTTGGTGTCGATGTATCTCTTGATTCTGGATTTCCACTGAATGTAATTACCCGGTGCTAACATTGGTGGACGGTCTTTACCACCTGCTTCCATGATAGCATTGTGAAGAGCATTCGATGTTTGAGTCTGCAAATTGTTATTGGTATTTGACATTTTGATGTTGTGAATTGATATCGGATCTTAAGTAGGTAAAGTGATTGTTGTTGTGGAATGAAATCAATTAACGTTCACGGGATTTTACAAGTCTTTGATTAAAACCAAGAAAAGAATCGTATCTTTCGCGAGATTTTACAAAATCAAGAAGAAACCATAAAATAATAATGAATTGATGTTGAAATCGTTGTTGTCGTTGAAGAACTTGAACGTTTGTTGACGATTAAGGAGCTTACAAGGACTAACGGTGCAAAACCGGTTAACTTGGAAGGGTTAAAGGTTAAATTATGTAAAATAAAGACCTACGATGCAAAATAAAATCAACTAGAAGGGTAACTAAACAATGAAGGACTAACGGTGATATTGTAGTAAACTTTTAAGGGTTGCATGTGTCATAGTGTCAAACTTGTTAATAAATGCAAAATTCCCTCCAAAATATTTATCATCTTCATTTCAAAAATGATATTAGGTCATGATTGTATTTTTGTTCTCGCGGAACGATACATTTATTCATCGGTAAAAAATGAAATAAACCACGATGAAGAAAACGAGTTCACCGATTGTAATGGTAATAGATTATAAGTCACGTAACTAACCGACACTCAAACCGAAAAATCAAAAAGTGACTTAAAAATGTGTATGTTTGGTAGCTGTTGAATTGCTAAATAGGTTTCCACACAAAAGAATGATAATATCGGTTCTCAAATGAAGTTGTTTAGATCGTTCCAACTGGAGATTTTTGATAGATCGGTTCCATAGATCGATTGTCAAAGGCTTGTGATAGATCTGACTTGTCAAAGTTTGGCAATAGAGTCGTTGTCTAAGGCATTAGTGGCAATAGATCAGTTTTTTTCAAATAAACGATAGATCGGTTAAACTACTCTGAGTAGATCGTTTACAACTTAGTTGTACTATCATCCTTGCTTTTGTGGTCCTTGAACCTTCGTTGCTAGAAACATGGATCTCATCTTTCCTTCTTGTCTTCAAGCCGATGACAAACAATAAGAAACCCAGAAATAAGCCACGGACATAAGCTTGTAAATAAGCTCAAATAAGCTTGAAAATAAGCGTGTAAATAAGCACAGTTAGAACAAAAAGAAAACAGAAACATAATTGAAAACAGAGAAACGATGAAAGGAGAATGACGTTTTAGAAGTTTTGGAAGTTCTATAACAAAACTATAAATTCAAGGTTATACCAAAACGACAAAGATGTTTATACCTAAAGGATAAAAGATGATTTTGCAAGACAAATGACAAACGTAATGACAAAACAGTGAACAAACGAAATTTGTTTTCAAACAAACAGTTAATGAGAACACGTAATGACAAAACAAGTATATCCAAAACAAATAGGCTTGAACTACCACAACGAAACCACTTAACCCACCCGAGGCGAGTGATACATGTTATCCCAAAACTTAACCCATATCACAACAATAAGCAATACCAAAATAAGCAATAAACTAGAAAGAGAGAAAGGAAAATGGAAGATTAGATTAGAGAGAAAGAGAGTGGTGGATGATTACACACACATACAAAATGTAAGAAATGGAAACCAACACCCTCTCCATGTGTGGAGAGGGTCCTATTTATACCCTTAACCCACTAAGTGGCGTATGGGCTTGTTACTTGGGCCAGGCTTGGCATATCTTGGGCTTTGAGCCCGAAACACGGACAATATTAGATTACAATCCAAGCCCGTTAATCCCGACTAGCCTATTACTTAACAAGACTAATTACGACTAATAAGACCGATAACATTCTTGTTCGACTTATATAAAATTAAGGCTAACAATACTGTTGATGAGATTTCATTTCCCTATTTGTCTTACCGGTTTTGTGTGATGATTGGCTTAATTGGTGTTTAAATTTCCAAATGAAGTTCTCAAAATCATATGTCTTTAAGAGTTCCTTTAAATCGTTAACATGGTTACTATCTATCTTTTTGGAAACCTTGGTGTTATCAGCAAACTCCTCCCTGAACTAGTTCAAATGCTTATTCAAATTAGGATTAGTAGCCGATGCTACATAATCATCATCGGGTGGTGTTGTGTGAACTGTCTGAGGGGCCAAAGGTTGCATTACATGTTCATGTAGAGGAATATCATAATCCTGTTCCTCTTCCTTTACAACTTTTGCCTTATTATAGACTAGTCCTAGTGGCATATATGGTTGCACTATTGGTTTAAGGTTTGGTAAAGCATGTATAGGAGGTGTGAGTATTTTCCTAAGCCTTTCTACATCCTCGACCGCAATATCACAACCGTCATTCAAGTCCCCTTCATCCTCCTTAATTTCCTCAGGAATTCCAATCGCGCAAATAGTTTTGCGAGTTTTGTAAGGGTTACCTAGAAATTACGCGGGTAAGTTACGAGGAAGCGACTCCTTTACGTATTCCTTACCCATGGTCGTTCTTTCCTTAACTTTTTCACCTGTATTAGTGAGGATTGTTTGGGTTTCCTTCAGGTTCTTTGTTGTAGTTTTAAGTGCCCTTATGTTCGAGTCTGTGTTTTTGATAAATTTCCTAATCCATTCATCATCTGCGACCTGTTTTGAAATTGAGTTTTTGCAAAATTTGATGATGGTTTCTTTCAAGGATCTCATATACTTGCTCTGCTCAACTGCCTTGTCCTCTTTTTCGAGAGGGTACTCCATGGTTAGATGTGACCCTTCACAATTCTTGAAATTTGCTTGAGTATCATGAATATTTTCTTTAGGTTTCTTTGTATCAATGTTATTCGGGCTATCGTTGATTAGTTCCCTAGTGGTTGTTTCATCATACCAATTATGTGAATGTTCTGCCATGACTTGTATTGATATAAGGGCTTAAGTTGGTGTCATAAGAGGAATGAATCCTTTAGAGTCGAGCACTCTGCGGGTAGGGATGTCTAATCCGGTGTAGAAGATATGAACCTTCTGTTGGCAGTTCAGATCATGATGCGGACATTTAAACAGCAGATCATTGTACCTTTCCCAAGCATAATACAATGTCTCATCCATCTCTTGTTTGAAAACACGGTTATTTCTAATTTCTTGGTAGTTTTGAAAGGTGGACAATATTGCCAAATGAATGCTTTCTCAAGGAGATCCCATGTAGTTACTAACCCTGCTGAAAGTCTGTTTATCCATATCAAGGCTGGCCCCTTGAGTGTAATAGGGAACACTCTAAGCATAACGGCATCGTGTGTGACGTCGGGGAAGTGGAAAAGATCTACGATCTCTAATACCTTCCGCACATGTTCGTGTGCATCCTCATCAATGGTACCTTTGAAGAGTTTGCGTCTTAATTCCCTCATAAAGTTGCTATTGATCTCGAACTCGACGTTATTGCCGATCTTGGGTTTTACCACTCCTGGTCTAATGTTGTCTTGGAACCAAGCCATGTATTGCTCTATGGTGAGCGTGTTGATATCAACGTCATCTTCCATATTAATAATAAAACTAGCATAACATACTTACAAAAATATATACAGAAATTCAAATTATAACTAATTTTAGTTCCCCGGCAGCGGCGCCAAAAACTTGATGCATAATTTGTTTTGAATTATATTTTACCAAGTTTTAAATTTACAAAACTCGTTTACCGATACACGCACTAACGGGCAGAAAACCCGGTCGTATATAGTGCAGTAGTTTGGTAAATCGACGGTTTCGTCCCAGAGCTTGAAGGTTTTAATAGGTGTAACTTGATTATTGTCACGATTGAAAATGGTTTTAGGTTTGATTTTAAGAACTATGAAAAGTAAATGCAATAAAGTAAATAGATAGAAGAATTGTGAAGAAAGGTGTTAACCGAAACCTCTTCATTACCAATGCTATGATTACATTTTCCTGTGCAATGTTCAATTATAAGTTCCATTAGTGGTTCTAAAGTCGACAAACCTGAATTTTCATTTAAGGTTTGTTCTATGCTTACTCTGCGATCCCACATTCCCCTACGATCACACGAGCAGGGCATCAAAGCTTGCAGTGGTTAAACCCCAACTACCCTCAGGACCAATATATAATCTAAACCAATTATTAACCCTCTCTGAAAGAGTTCTTGTGCTTTTT
The DNA here is from genome assembly GCA_026074375.1 of Tanacetum coccineum. Lineage (NCBI taxonomy): Eukaryota > Viridiplantae > Streptophyta > Magnoliopsida > Asterales > Asteraceae > Tanacetum > Tanacetum coccineum. The sequence goes on along the minus strand of BQNB010014163.1, from coordinate 67,181 downwards.
AAGTATTTAATGTGACAATGGCGGTAATTTGGTTAATTCCTACACTAGGAGATAGATGTCAAGCTACCCTAGTACCCCACTAATCCCAAGTTCAACATGGTAAGTCTAATATCATGATTAACAAGATCTAAGCCACCCTTTTATACTAGCAAAATATGAGGATCAATGAAAGGCTATAAAGGATATAACAGTTACATAATTGAACAGGAAATCATAATCATAACAACAGCAACTACATGGTTAGGCCAGCACTAGGAGTGCTTAGCCGCTCATAGTAATAGCAATGCAAGAATTAATGAATAAAGACATAGATTGAATCATCATAATTCTTACAGAGAATGAAATGAACAAAAATACAATAAGTATGCTACTAGCTTCTTCTTTGGACCTTCAGATGAAATGCTTCGAACCTTAGGGGTTTGGTTCACCCCTTAGAACCGTGTGTGAAGTGGTGGTGGTGAGTGATGATGAATGAGCCAGATGAGGGCTCTATTTATAGGCTTCGAAAGGTTTACGGCGTAACCCTTATGGGATGTTACACCGTAATCTTGCTACATAATCATCCAATATTCTAGGCGTAAAAGGATGTTACGGCGTAACCCTGTCGCATATGTTACGCCGTAAAGCTGAGTCAGATACATCATCTCTTGTAGATTTGAATGTCGCGGCGTAATCTTGGAGACTCTTTGCGCCGTAAAGGGTGTGATGACTCATTTCTTCGTTATAAGATGTTACAGCGTAATCCCTCGGGGGTGTTACGCCGCAAAGTGCCTTGGACTCTTCACTTTAGTGCATTTCTTGTCCAAATCCCTTGTCTTTTGCTAAAATGCTCACTTGGTCCCTGAAAACTGAATATTAACAATTAAGTAACGTTTTCATATATTAATATCATACTTGTAAGCATTTTTATAGAGAATTTGATATTAAAATGTATCAACTATTTGATGTTATCAATATTGTATGTGTTACATGTCTTACACTTGGAAATCTTGCGGTCCTACTTTATACATTACTTAAACCTGTGAATTAACTAACTTTATGTTGACGTTTTAAAGCATGTTTTTCTCAAGTAAATAAGGTACGAGACAAGGATACATTGGTGGTCGTTATTTTCGATGTCATTGCATAAAGATTTAGAAGCATTACATTTTGGGGATAATTATTATGTTTTAAAATCTTTACATTTACAAGTGAACATGATAAGCCGTTGTGCTTTTATAACAAACAATTTCAGTTATTCCAATGTATCAGTTTTTCAAACGACTCATTTAGAGGTCGTTCTCATATCTTGTGCTATTGATCTATGAAGTAACACTCTCAGACCTATATTCCGCTGCGACCCTATTTGGGGGTGTTACATCATGACGATACCCGATGATTAAACTAGAAAATAAACGGTAAAAGTAGTCCAAATTTGCACACCAGATTTCATTGGCTAAAAACTCTTAAAATTTGTATAGGCCCACTGTTGGTATAAAAATAGAAAATGTAAAGGACATCTTAACTTAAATTTGGCAAGCTGAACCAGCCTTATCGGACTTGTAGTTTAGGAGATACGGCCATTTTCGCAGGACTGTTGTAGTCTGGAATTTACCAGCTTTGACACTTGGAAAAGTTTTAACCATATAACATTACATAAAAATTGAAGTGTTTAGGACCCACATTTTAGTATATTAGATCCATTTACCTTTTCGAGGACGTAAAAATCAAATCGAGATAATTTATACGGGTTACTAAAGTCGGACAAAATCTGAAAAACTAAACAACTTACATTCTAGGGCTTGTAAATGTTTATAAAATGGTCAAAACTAGTCTCCTAATGTTACATAAACTTTATAAAACTTTAAGTGCAATGTTATAATCTATATATATGAAAACTTTATAAAAACTTATTTACATTCATTCGCGTAATATTTATATATCCTAAAAAGAGACATTATTTGTAGGTTGCTTCTAGGATTTCTCTCGGCTTCTTGACGTTTTTATTCTCGATATTTATATCATATTGCTTAAGGTGATTTCATAGCCCCACTTTTACTCATAAAATATTCTATAAACTCATTGGGGGAGATACATGCTACTTTTACTTATGGACACAAGTGTTTAAAAATGACTGCTTATCCTGATATTATTATTGCCTAAGTACCACTATTGCCATTAAGTCCCCATTATCATGAACAGTTAATTACGTGTAAACGCGAATGCTGTGAATAAATCTATTGGGGCTGACCACCCCCGTCCGAGTATGCAACAACTAATACCATGTCAAACAGAAGCATTTTATTTGAACTAATACTTGGGTGTTTTGGCAAAACATCCAATTTAGGGGCACAAATCTAACAGACTGGGTTTGCATGTAACGTTAAGGCTTCAGTATCATGAGCTTAGTGCAATAATAAATGCTTTCGACTTTTGTATATGTTACATTAGTCAACTATACTTGAAATCTTGTGGTCCATTACTTTACTTATAAATCTATGAATTTCACTCAACATTATTTTTTGACAATTTTAGCATGTTTATCTCAGGTCCTTAAGGTATTATCTTGGTAGGAAGTCGCACGACATATTTTTGAAGGATTTTCATTATCGTTACCATTCGATAATCTTTCTTTTAAAATGTTTATGTAATGTATAACCGTTGGGACCTCTCTTTGTAAACTCTGATGTTTAAATTAATCAAATGTGTAACTTTTCAAAACATCTCATTTAGAGGCGGTTTTCTGTAACTTGTACTCTATGCTATGAAGTAGTACTCTCGCTGCCTTCCGCTGCTATCCGAAATTAGGGGTGCTACATGCTGGCTCCTTAATTCGCTTTTGAAAAGATACATGGTTAGGAGACGTGCCTCAATGTATTCGATATAACATGTTGTATCATTTGAAAAAGGAAAAATTGCTTAGTTGTAGATCGTATTGCTAATTGCTCTTGGGCGTGGGATTAGAATAGACCGGTTAACGTGCAGAGATTGCAAGCTGAGTTCTTAGTCTTCTAGGTGAAATAAGAGATATGGAGATTGACGATGATGGTGACTCTTGTATTTGATCTTTATCTCTTGATGGTGGCTTTTCGGTAAGTAATGTCAGGAAGCATATTGATGATTTCATGCTCCCTAATTTGCTTCCATGGACAAGGTGGTATAAGGTTCTTCATAGGAAGATTAACATTTTTATTTGGTGCTTGTTTCGTGATAGGCTTCCTCATTGTTTTAACTTTTCATCTCGAGGGTTGGATATTGATTCAATTATGTGCCCGGTTTGCAACGGGCATGTGGAGTCCAATGTCTATATTTTCTTTTCTTGTGATACGGCTTCTATTGTTTGGTGGTTAGTTCGTGCTTGGAGTGATTCTAAGATCCTGATTTTGAGCTCTTGTGAGGATTTAGATTCATGGCTGCTGTCTTAGCGTGCTTCAAGGATTCGAAGATCGTGCTTGTGTCATTTTTTTGGTAAAAGGTTTATACCCAATGAAATAACTTATGTCATTTTTTGCTACTAATATGTTGTTCTTTGACGCTACTTATCCCGAAATACGGTCACTATAACTCTCTAACAATGAGAAGTGCGACATTTTTAATAAGGAAAAAGATCCTCTCACGTTCATTTGAACATGAGAGGTAATGTTCTGCTTTATCTGAATAAATCAAATGTACAATCAGATAAAGCAGAACATTTTTGACGCTTCCGAAATAAGGTCACTTTTAACTCTCAAGCTATGAGGAAGTGCGACATTTCTTTTTTCTTTGTTAAAGTTTAGAACTAAATTTTATAGTAGTTGAAACGATTGGATGAAATCGCGTCTGTAATTTTGCTAGCGCCATGCTAGTTTTCTTTTTACAATTCGTCGCCGTTCAAAAAAAATATTACTTATAATATGTTTTAGCACCTCACTCCTATATATTTTTAAGATTTACATAAGTAGTTTTTAAGCATTACAAGTTGTAATGCTATGTTTGCAACTCTTTAAAACACAAATACATCAATTCAATACATATAATTAATAATTTTTTTAAAACATCACTTCACTCAAAAGTACAATTATCTTACCACGTGATATAATTTAAGCAAGTTAAGTATGAAAATAATACTATAAGTTTTAAAGGAATAATAATTATAAGGAGTATATTATAAGCTCGGATCTTAACATAAGCAAATAGTTTTTAGGTTCAATATTGTGTAAATATCTTTTAACTAAAATATTATACTTAATTAGTTGAGAATTGAAGAGTTTTATGCCGTAAAGATGTAATGGAGCTTGTCTTACTGTCTCATATCTATTTGCGACTGCAAACTAAGGTCAAATTATTTTACTTCCTACTCATATAAAATAAGCATCATCCTTAAAGCTATTGTTACAAATAACATATAATCGGAAAAACATTTGCTCGCTGAAAATTTTAGTTACATGATACCCGTCGTCGCATCGCGTAAATACAATGCTAGTATTTTATTGTGAAAAAACACTTTCTTGGATAACATGTCTTATTTTGTGTTCGACTAGTACACATCCTTCGAACTTACTGTTTGTCAATTACACAAATTCAAACCGGATAAAACTATTAATTTTCAAAAATTTAGCGTGTTCATTTTAAAGTTGCGCCTAGCAATAATTGAATCCCATAACCTTGCATTTGGGTGTGTAAGCAAAACATTTATAACATATCATTCTATTTTATAACAGTGATTCTTATTTTTATTAAAAACCATACTATTAAAAAAAAAGTAATGCTCTAAATATACATATTCGCCAAGGTAAAATTAAAAAAAAATGACTACTCAATGATTGCCTAGGGACAAATAGAGCTTTGACTATCACTTTAAAATGTGTAAGGTCTTAACTCTTAAGTTTAATTCTTGTTAAGTGTAAATAACTTTAAAGTGACCACATCAACATTTTGAAAAAAGAAAACTTTACTTAATTTGAGTATGTGTAACAGTGAATTCGAATTCAGTGGATTATTAATCGGCCAAAGATCGAAAACCATAATTACCCAAAAAGTTAACAAAAAATGTTTCAGAACAATAATATACCACGTAGTATACTTTCCCATGTGAATGAGATCAAGAATATTATAGGCCAGATTTGATGGGTAGTCCTCGTTGAAAAACTTGCATGAGAATTCAATATATGATAATTTAGATTACTGTATAAAAGTCATATATGATGTAGTGTAAAAATCATATATGATATGTTTAAATCATCTATGATAGTTGTATAATCATATATGATATTAGTCTAATGACAATAGTATGATATTTTATTTTAGTGTTAAAAAATCATATAGAATAGTGTTTATAATCATATTGATTTATTAATGCAAATATTCAACAACGGAAAAAAAAAAACGAAAAAAACGTGAAAAACGGAAAAAACGAAAAAAAGTTTGATATTTGAGCTAGTTTTTTCAAAAGGTAACTACTTTAAAAGTTTGGCTAATGATTTGCGTATTTAAAATTTTGATTGAGATAAAGGATACTTTATAAGCATGTAATACTCATAAAAGAGTGTTTTAATAAAAAAAATAAGTGTGCAAATCAATTCCTTTAAAGTTTATATGTTGTCTGAATGTATATTGTCTATTTGTAGATGGATATATGACTGTTTGTTTTGAGTGCTGAATAAAGTTACTTTTATATTCTAAAAACAAGTTATATGAGATTATATGTGAAGAAGTGGGCGGGTAAATATATAAAATTATGATTTAAGTCATGGACTTTATATGAAGACCCTCCTCCTTATGGTTTTTCATAGAAAGTCATTTGTTAATTTTAAGCACAAAACAAATAAGCCTTTAATTAATTTATCAAATTTTTAATTAAAACTCTTTAAGTCTTTATTAAACACTACCTAAGTCACAAGTTAAATAATATGACATTTTTAACATTATTGATAATTAACCAATACTTATTGTGAAATCATTCATACTGTAATTCACAATGTATACTGTTAACTTTTCCCATTTGAAACTTTTCAATCTAGATATAGTTCCTAGGGAAACGAAAGTCGAAAACGTAATCAATAGAGGATTGAAATATTGTTTCACCAAGTGTTCTATAGTATTTGTTTGGTGTGGAGCTCAAAGGAGCTTCAACAAAAAGACGAGAAGAGTACTTTGGCCAAGAAAACATTTATATAGAACTTTATTGATAAATATAAATTTTAATTTCAAATATAAACATCGTCAAATGTTTACTACTCATGAAACAATACATATCAAAATAGAATAGCAAGAATGGTCCTTGTTATTTACTTACAATTACAAACACAGTTACTGAAAATTGAAAAAAAGTTCCCTACCGTTTACTCTCGATTGCCAAAACAGTATCATATTTGTAAACATCAGAGGGAAAATGATAATAATATTAATCCGATTCAATTAATTACATAAACTACATTACATTAAATAGAAAATGAACAAAACCTAACCCTAAATGCTAGACGAGCCTAAAACAACATGTTGGGCTTATTTTTTTTTTGAACGACAACTTTATTAAAAGAAAACTAGCAAGGAGCTAGAATTACAAAGAAATTAAAAAAGGGTGTTGAATCCAACTATCCCAACTAATAGAGTTTTTACCCCTAGCAATATACCAAGAAAAAGAACGCCTAACTATGTCTTCAAAAATACTATCTTTTCGAAGATTTGAATCAGAGAAGAGGAGATGGTTTCTATATGACCAGATGACCAGAATACTCCACCCACCAGAAGTGTAAAAACACTCCTCCAGCACAGAGAACCTGTTTTGAACTTGATTGAAAGCTGAACCAAATAACCCAATATAACCAAGCTCGATACGAATCAACAGGTTCCAAACCAAGGCCCCATACCTCACACTCACAAAAGCATTCATCGGTAACAATGGAGTATTGTCAACACAAAATAAACTAAAACCGAAAAAAAAATGCAGAGCAGAGTGTCCCATAGGCGAACTTCATGTTCTAAAACAGTCTCAATTCCGATACAATCAAACTTGTAACATGGCGAAATCAGTCCGAAACCAATGGACCCAGGTCGAGAGAAACCAAAACCGATTGCAAAATCAGAGCAGAGCAACACAATTACGGAGATGAACGAGAGCAGATTCAGTCAGATAGATAGATGTAGACAAGCAAATTTAGGCAGACATATCCAAACAGAGGTAGACGAAGAGTGAATTCAGACGGATAAACACATACATACATATTCAAGCTGGCAGATCCGAACAGAGGTAGACGAAGAGTAGATTCAGGCGGACAGATGCAAACAGAGCATATTCACATAGACAAAGCATATTCAAGTAGTATCTGATGTAGGACCAGACATTATCCGATGCGAAACACAAACTCAGACGAAACCAAATGAAATTGGAAAATGTATAACCTAACCGAACCAGGAAAAATAAGAGTAGAACTAGATGCAGAACCAAAGCAGGTTGTTGATGTCGAGATGCAACATACAAACTTAGTCGGATTAGTTAAGACTATTGCATCACCATCACCAACACAAAATCAATTACCAAAAGAATCTGAACCAAACAATAACCCGATACAAATACCATTACCACCACAAACCAAACTATTAACTATCGAAACTCACAAATTCAGACCTAATAACCAATCTCAAAATCAAGTCCAATAAAACTTACAGCCAATGCATACGTCGAATCAAATAACATATATGAAATCGTAGATGTCAAACCAAATTATACCCCGTTAACTTTAACCTAACCATATGCAATAAACATGTTCACCAAATAGTTGCCGACAGATTGTGCGAGCGAAACAAAAAAATATAAACGACGGAAGGGAAGATGTGTGATCTTTTTTCTCTTTTCTTCTTTTTCTTCTTTTTATTTATAGCTCTGATACCATGTAGAAATCGAAGGGAAAATAATAATTATATCAACCAGATTCAATAAATTACATAGACTACATTACTTTAAATAGAAAATGAACAAAGCCTAACAATAAGTGTTAGACGGGCCTAAATCAACAGACTAAGCCTGTAGACCTTATTAAGCTAACAACATTAAATCTAAGGATTGTTTCTGTAACAAAAAATTACATAAGTTTCCCTCCAATTTACATGTGTTGCAAAAAAATTCCTACATCTGCGGGAACGTCCCTCCCGTTAGTTACGGTTACAGAAACAATCCCTAGGTTAATTCTAGAGACTGTTTGTGTAACAAACACTTGCAATCACAGACACAATTCTTAGGTTAAATATGGGAGCTCTTTGTGTAACAAAAAAAAATACATAAATAGTCCATATAAGTTACCTACATATTTCAGAAACAATCCCTAAGTTAAATCTAGGAACATTTGTGTCTTGAAATAAAATTCACATAAAACCTCACGCCTCGTAAATGAGTGTGGGTAACAAAGACCTCGTTATACATATAAATGATCATGTGAATACACATATAACATATTTGATGATAAAAGTCTCATAATGTTGTTGAACATAAGTTTATTCAAAACAAAAATAATATAAGATTTCATCTGGCCCATGATTGCTTTATTGGATCAGGCTTAGAACACAAACTCACAAATGAAATGCATATAATCGAAATATAAACAAGCCCATAACAAGTTTTTTAAACGGCCCCAAAACAAGCTCCTGAGCTTAATATATTCGGCTCATACGAATACAGTTTTTGGTTAGGTTGACGCTTTGCTTAAACCAAAATCGAACCGAAAACTGAATATTTAATTTGGTTCAGATTGATTTTGACCCAGAAACTGAATTACAAATCCAGTGGATAGACACGAACTAAAAGTACACAAGTCCACAACCTGTGATATTATATTTATAACAGTAACAAAACACAGCAGATTTATTTATTGATAATAATAAAACTTATCAGGTTTATAGTTTTATTGTACAAATAAGTAACAAAAAGCACCCGTGGCCTAATGGATAAGGCGTCTGACTTCTAATCAGGCGATTGTGGGTTCGAGTCCCACCGGGTGTGCTTTTTTTTCTAATCTATAAATACTTATTTTTTGTTTTACTAATTTGTCAACCTTCATAACTAAGTATTTCATGAAATTTTTTCCTTAATGTTTGTGTGTAAATGTTTGCCTTTCGACACTTTCCCAGCCTAGATTTGTTCCTCAGGAAACGAAAGTCGAAATGGCAAGTAATAGAGGATTAAAATTATGTTAAGAAGAGAACGGGAATATATGTTTGGCGCGAGTCATACTGGAGCTCCTAGTAGCCACATATATATGTGTTTACAGTTTTTCCCTAATCTGTTTAGGATCGAGCTTTGTGGATGATGAACATTTCACAAGGATGGCGATCTTAAGGATTATGACGCAACAACAACAAAAAGGAGAGAGCTGCAATGAATTGAACATTATGATTACTAACGATTCATACGTATAAGACATGTCACGTTATATCATACGTTGTAACTGGTCTAAAGTCTAATTAAACTATGATGTACTCAAAGTCTTAAACTATCCAACACCATCATCTCCTAATCTAGATATCACATCAGCCATTAAAAGGCTTAAATCTTGTCTAGTCTTTATAGCAAAAATGTTTCGATCTTCTTGTATCTCAATACATTGTGTAAGAAAGCAAATATATGATTATAAAAGATGTTACACAAATGTGACAATAGCTTTTAGTCTAAGTTAGCAAGCACCCCACCTCACCCCACTTTGACATCATAACTTATATGTTTTTCCTGCCTTTGTAAGCAAACTACAACCTGTCATTGCACTATACTCTTTAACTTCATCATTTATGCAACTCTCTTAAATTTTGCTTTTCCAACTAATAATTCAACCAATAAATACATTTCACATTTATACTAAGTACAATACTACGCTAGTGTCCTACATACATTTGATAAGAATTGATGATTAAGTCAACTTAGAACAATGACCTTACCTTTTAGCATCGTCTCGTTTTTAAATAAGATCAAATACATTAGAATCAATGATCTACATCATAACTTGTAGAGTCTGTCTAACTATTTGATCTGATATATTACGCATATTATCATTTTAATTCCACAAACAACCGGTTAGTTACTAGCAAAAATGACTGCACAAACAAATGATTATTGACCTCTTTACATTTTTCGACCAATGGATTACGTAAATGTCATATGACACTAAGACAGCGTTGCCATATTAACTGAAATCATAACACACCACCAACTAGAATTATAACATTTCCAACTAATACAACATCATCTTACCAAACCATCACATCTATACACCCCATAAAACCCCTTCATTCGACATACACAAAAACACAATCCAAACATTTTCACGATTTTATCTTTTATTCTCTTGAGGAAAGATGGCAAAATATTTTCAATCACTACTACTCTTAACCATTATTCTATACACTACTACCATGACTCTAGCTCAAGCTCCAGCACCAGCACCAACTGGGCCAACCAACATAACCAAGATCCTCGAGAAAGCAGGTCAATTCACCACCCTAATGCGACTCATGAAAAACACACAGACTAAGGGAGTCAAACGAGCGCGCGCGCCACAACTCACAACTCCAACCAAGGATTGACGTATTGCTCCCAACGGGACAATTCTTCACAACCCATAAAAGCCGGACACCCTAAAAGTCAACTATCCGACCAACAAAAAGTACAATTAGTTTACAATTTCAAGTTATCCCTAATTACCTAACCTACTTCACAATTTCATCAAACAAGACTAGTAACCCCTTAAGGACACAAGCCGGAATAGGTGGTAGCATTTGAATATCACTACTCCAGAGGGAGGGAAAATCAAGTCAACATAACCACGGGATGTGGAGGATACACCAGTGTCTAACACTCTTCACACTTGATGGACACATGCTGTGTACACCGTGGAAGAAAGTGTTGTTGCCCATAGAGTTTTTTGATCCTAATCCACAAACACCCAGCTCTGCCTTTCTCCTGTCCTGTTGAAAAAGAAGAAGGCCGGCATGATGACAATACTAACGACTACATACTCCGACTACTGATGATGGTAGTGCTAGTGCTGATGCTTCTGGAGGGGTTGTTTGTGGTGGTCATTTGCATGGAATATATGTTGGAGTTATTGGCATTATTGCAGCATTCTATTTGTGATAAATGGATGGGAAATGAAGATGAGCCAACTTTTTGGAATTATTTTTTTTGAAGGTGATTTGGGTTAATGGTATATTATAGAGTGCATTGGGTGCTTTTTTTAATAATTACAACCTATATCATACATTTTGTTATTGAATTATGTAAACATTTTCCATTATTTTTTGAGAGACCTTTTTGTTTCAGATTTTCAGTTCTCTTGCAAGTATTTTGAATGTGACAATTCCTTTGTACTAATAGTGAACACTACCCTATAGTTTGCAGGTTCAATTCTCATTAGAGACAAGGCATATATATTACTGGTAGTACTTATCATTTAAATGAGAAAATAAAAACCATTTCATGTCTAATATATAACTTTGAAAATGACATTCGTGAAAATTACCATCAATAAACCGCAAAACTACTTTTGGTTTTACGTAAAACAAAGGATGAAGGTACTCAGCAAGGGAGGAACCTTAATGAAGCATACAAAACCGGTTTCTTAACTTATTCAAAACAGCATTACTAAATGTTAATTGCATGCTAGAAAAGAAAGCAAATACATGTAAAATGTTAAACTGAGACCAAAGACAGAATGCTAAGAAAGCTTCTTTTACCCATAGAAAGAAAGCAGAAAAAGAGGATGATTCCAGCCATAGAGATTCATGCATCTCTAATCTTGTTTCCAATGTATCCAGCATCGGCGGTGTCCAAAATCAACGTAATTCTTAACTGTATTTGGCGCAAGCTCCTTCATTCTCTTACTAAGCCCAAGACGTACTAAGCAAATGCACGTTGAAGCAACTGAAACCACATCCTCCCAAGAAAAATTGTAGCACAAGTACATATTAAGGTATTTAAGTGACGGGTGCTGCGCAAAAGCACGTAAACCTTCACCAGTTATAGCCTCACAACCCGAAATACTAATTACCTCCAGTTTTTGACATGTGCTAGCAATATTAGACAATGAAGTATTCGTTACGTTGATCAACCAAGACAAATCCAATCTACCAATATTTGGGATCTGGGACACAGCTAAAATCCCAGAGTTAGTGACATTAGCCCCGCACTTTGACAAATCCAAATAGTCCAATCCAACCATTTGTTTGAAGTGAAAAATACCATTATCAGTGATCCTGTTACATTCAGCCAAAGCAACACTTCGCAAACACTTCTTTGAATCCCCATATGTCAGATACTCCAAACCTAGATCTGTAATCAAATAACAACCACGCAAATTCAAAAAAGATACACAACCTGCTTCTCCAATAGCTTTGAGGGATTTGTCTGTGACACCAACACATCTTTCCAAATCTAGATCTTCTAATTTCTTACACGATCTTACAAGGGACACAATCCCTACATCCCCAACATGTAACCTCCTACTTAATTTCACATAACGCAAATGGCTACAAGCATTCGCAACTGCACACAATCCATCATCATCAAAATCAAAGCCAACTGGTTGCGTGTGAGCATTAATGTCTTGCCTTGAACTGAGGTCCAGCCTTTGGATATTGGGGCACCAATTTTCTAAGAGTTTCATGTGGGCGTTTGAGAGTTGTTTAGTGCATCTAAATTGTATTATATTTGGGGATTCAGGTAAGATAACATAGAGCAACTCAGGAAATTCACTATGTAATTTGCGTATGCGAAAGCACACAACTTTTAAGAATTGTTTGGAAACTTTAGAGAATGATTGTTTGTCATTTCGGTCAAGAACTTTGCTGAAAATGGAGGTAAGCTCGTCATCTCCAATTCCCTCCATCACTCTCTAGGGTTATCCTTTCTAACACTTAAGAATAGATTTATGGTCTTCTTCTGTCACCTCACCTGTCATATGTACAAAATAAGTTACTTGGAGGTTTAACTCATTAGAGCATATATTTAACTTCTATGAGAAAAGAAGAGCAAATAATATATTCTTAAATACTAAGTTAACCGGTTGGTTGATTTGGTGGGGGGGTATAAATGGAATGAAACAAGTTATATACAAATGGGTAAACTCGTAAAATATAGATTACATCACAGCAGCACTTATAGATTACAGCTCTATATCTTAGTGTACCCGGAGACAGGAGAATATTTTATGTCAACAAAGAACATTCATAACAATAAGTTCATAGATATGAAAAATACCCCTCTTAGGCACATTTGACCTTAATATATGATGTTAACATCACATAAGTTGAGTCTAAATTCTTTTACAAATATATTTAAATTTAAATCCATTACCTCATTCATATACACATAATATTTAAGTGACTCAAGTCACACAACATTCTCCCTTATAAAACTAAAAGATCGCTTGTATGAAAACAAACCTGCCAAATGCATTAATGTATAACACAATGCAATAAAACGTTAAACAGGAATCTCATATACAGTTCTGCACATTTCATATGAATATCTTATATATATTGTCTATGCCGAGAGTGGCATTTTTGAACCATAAACTAAGAGGAGACCTACTCTAGACATTATGGAACTTATACCTTTACTAACTTGCTGGATGAGCACCAAACGGGGTATTTATGCAAAAATATTTTATAGGGGGAATACGAGCTAAGATCTTATATGCACGGGGGGATATGATCTAGGATCAGGCAACCACCTTACATATGAAAAGTAAACAATATATCCAATGTTTTTTATGACCTACCTTATACGAATCTTAGGAACCACTTTGGAAATAAAATCAAACTATAAGTCTGAGATGAAATATATTAAGAACTACCTTCCACAGTGTAAGCTATATAAATAACAATGACAATAGTACGTATAAAGGCTGAAAAACAAAGAAATAAAATACATTGAGGAAGAAGAAACATACTAGAGGAGTAGAGGAGGCCAAAATTATCATTGAATGCAAAATATTTTACTAGTATAAATAGTGATTACAATAAATCTATATTTGTTAAAACTATAAATCAGGGATACATACTTGAAGGACTTGCTGAATATACGGCCTAAATATATGTTAGTTTGGTTTACATTTTGTAAAAGATATTCTCAAATTAGGATAATTCTAAAATAAATTATGATATGTATAATTAATGATAGTTTTGATTAGTAAAAAGTTATTTTTACCCTCATAATTAATATATAAATTAGGAATGAGTAATTAATGCATATTTTAATTATAAGGGTAAAGTAGGATAACTAGTTATAATTACAATCCAAAAATAAAAACTAAACATTATTTTAGAATAAACACTTGGGTGACTTATACCCTTACCTTTGGAGATTTATACCATATTGCATTGGAGATTTTATACCAGTTGTCTATGGATTTATAAAATCATCTTTTTCCTTGTGATGTATTCAATTATTTTCTTGGTTTTATCAAAATTAGAAATCCTGTGTATTCTTTAATGATTCATCTCTTAAAAAATCCACAATTTTAACACAACAACCTCTAAATCACTGAAACGATCATAAGTTATCTTTTTAATTCAATCAATTAATTCAAAATGACTTACAACTTAGCAAAAATTTAAGATCATGGACGGTGCGGGAAATTTGGAAAAAGTTCGTATGGAAACACATTACATGGAGGAAATTGGGAGAATGGGAGAATTGATACTCAACTCAGTTCAATGGTCACTTAGTTGGTTTTCGGTTACTGTAAGAGGTTGATACCTCTAGAAACAAAGAAGTAGGAAGAACTTTCTATATACTCATAACAGTTTAAAGAGATTGCGATTGAAAAGCTACCATATATAGTTTTCAGGTAAATGTCACACCTTGAAAATTTTAGGTCAATATTTTAATAAATTTTTTCGAACTAATTTTTTTTGTACTTGTTTACGTTACGTTGACATTCTGCAGTTTTACGGAAGGTTAACCGCGTAAATTGAAAAACTCAATCGGACGCGTTCGACTTTCGGATTTTGATTAGTTTAGATATTATATGAGTTATTTTATCTTTTCTAAGTGTTTCGTAGTTTACGATCACTCTCGGTATTTATTTTTACGTCTTAACGTTTAAATTGCGTTTTTCCCGTTTTTGACCTAACAGAACCCCGGAAACGCAAAATTTTTTAGTGTAAACTTTAGTTATCGTACATCTCGTATTATTGAGTCAAAAATTTGTTAACCAATATTCACCTTGTTCATTTATTTGACGCTTAACCCAAACCATAATAATACACCCATGAGCATTGAAATTAAATAAATGACAACTTATTTTGAAAAACTCATGCATGTGTGCATGTAAGAGGTGAAAATGACATATGAGTATGTCCTATTCATGCACAAATATCACCATTTGACTTATGCATATGATGTTTGATCACATGTACACCATTTGACCTTGTTTGTCTTAACGTATATCGCTGGTTTACAGATATCCATGATCAAAATTTTGAACCCACATGGTCCTTGTGGCTTGGTTTCGGCCGAGCAAAGGTGTGCACACACCTTTGGTGTGTGTTGGTCACTTGTAGCAATAAACCATGAAACCCTAAACCCCCTCTTGTCCTATAAATACTAAGCATTTCACACTTTAAGGTTTCATTTTTCCATAATTAGTCTTCATATTTTTTCTTCTGCCCTTCCTTTTGATCCTATCTAATGGCAAATTACACCCCTTTTAGGGTTTTTATATCTTGATTTCTTGCATAATCTAAGCATTCTAAGTTCATTTCTAAGAATATCTAAGGTGTTTTGAAGTATTGGTTCTTTGGTTTAAAGGTTTTTCTTCAAGATCTAAGTTAGCGTTTCAAGATTTGTTGTTGGGTTTTATAGATCTATTATTTTGGGGTATAGATCTTGTGATTTCTCTACTTGTTCTTCATTCTTGTAAGTCTCTTGAATCTTTTTTGTGGTTTACTTATGTTATTCTTATATGTTCAAGATCCATACATTCATATGTTGTGTTTTAATTTTTTGATAGATTTATAAAATTAAGCTTTTAAATATTGATGTTACTTGTTTTCATAGTTTATAATTATTATGTTCTTGGTGTGTTGTGAGTTGAATGAGAGTTCAACATAGAAATGCATGTGGGATTATGGTTTGATTTAGATGTGGTTTTGTTGTGGATTAATTGTGAATGGAGATTAGGCTAGATTAGACACTATTGTGAAGTTTGGGTGGATTTTGGTTGCGTTTTTGGCAAAAAGTACTTGCTGTCTCAAATTTGTTTTAAGGTCTTGGTCGACTAAAAAAATGTTTTCATTCAGATAAAAAGTTGTTTTTGGAGAGCTTATTTTCGAATAGATAGTTTTTATATACGCACATTAAAATTGGATTAAAGACGACATTATAGCCTAATGAAATTGAAACATTTTTTCGACAAAATCGGGATGAATAGTTTGCTGATGTGATTAGGAAATGAGTTTTCGAACACTTTCGAATATTTTTGGGACTTTTCTAAACACTATCAGAAACATATAGTAACACCCATAACCTTATGGATTAATATAATTTAAGACGTGTTAACATATTTTAGGTAAAAACAAAAGTTACTTAATAATAGTATGTTTGGTAAAAAATTTTAGCGTAACTGACATAGAAGTTAAGCGATTAAGGCTAGTTAGTGCGTTTTTTTTGAAAATAGGATACTTAATAAATATAGGGGTCGGTATTAACGTTCAAACTAAAACTTTCTAAACAGTATACTTTCTAAAAATAATAATTTTTGGGTTCATAACGTCGACTAACTTAACGATAAACTCGTATGATTTTATTTTCGACATGATTTGATAATCAACAAAAGCAAAACCACATGATGTCTTTTGGTGGATGATCATATTGTTACAATTCTTGATTTTTTCCGTTGTTTTGAGACGGCGTTATTATTCTACGTCGCGGCTAGATTTTCTTGATCTTCTTTCTTGCGTGATTATATTTGCTCTATTTTTTGCTCGATGATTCATTTGCCCTATGTTTTTACTAATTTTAGCTTCTTACTATTTTGGGGTGAGAAACATTGCTTGTTTTTAAACTATGGACACAGTTACTTTACGTTTCCTTTTCCTGATTACATGTTGCCTAAGTAGCGAATAGACCACTAATGCCTGAATTATCATGAACGTCCATTGCTTACCGGACCGTCACTGGTTTAAGGATATGCGCGATTGTTGTACAATGAATCTAGTGGGACTCAATTATCCCTATCCGGGTAAGTAGCGCTTACTAGTTTCGGAGGTATCCGAACAAAAAGATATATACCATGTCGGAATGTCAATAGGTGATCTTGGTCAGATACCTTTAGGGCGTGGAATACTATTTGGCATATAAAATGCTTCCTTTTTTAATTGCTGCTTCGGTGTCACGGCTTAGTGCATAAGTATTGCTTTTATGTGAAGTTGTATCTCCTATAACTGTCACGTGCATACTGTAAACTTGTGGTCCACTCTTATATTAAATTCGATAAAACTTAATATTTTGTGTTCACTCAAATGTATGTTGACGTTTTGTTGCATGTTTTCTTAGGTGCTTATGCTTTGGATGTTTGCTGGTTTTCTGGTGTTGCCTTGCATTGGACTGATTTTCAAGAATTATTATTATCTATGTTAACATCGTTGTCAAAATTTAATAAACGCTTTTATTCGCTTTCGCATATTATCGTTAGGCCTATGTAAAACTTTAACTATTGTAATTAAAGCAACAATGTTGGATTTTAAACGTACCCTTAGAGGTCGTTCTTTGTATCTTGTTGCGGCTGTATATTATGACGTCCACGCTCTCCCGAAACTCGTGTTTCGGCCTAGGCCCTGTCCCACGTTTTAGGTGGGATGTGGACCAAATTGGTATCCAGAGCAAAGGTTATAGAGAATACCAGGATAGATATCTAGGTCGGGCTAATAACAGTATGATGAATCATATGTGCTTTTTACCTCGCTTACACTTTTATCATATAATATAGCGTATTATAATATATTATATATTTATATATAGATTATTATATAATATATCATATTACCACACACACAATACATATAAGTACTAATTATATATCATATTGTCATAATTATTTTATTCACCATTTTGCCATATCTTATTTTTGCATCATGTTCATCTTCTTGATTTTGCTTGCACGTTGCATGGTTTCATATAAAAGAGATTTATATAAACTTGTGCTTGTGCAGGTCATGGCTTTGCTCTCTTTTTTTCTATTTCCGTGCTGATTCGTCACCTAAGTGTGAGCGTGGGCTCTCTCATGCCCAACGAGTTGAAATTTTCTCTTTGGTTGATATTTGCTTATAATCCTGGGTTCTTATTGTTCCACGCTGACCATTTTAGTTTACACCGGAGGTGGGGGCAGTTTCAGTCGTCTCACCTGCCAGGGTACTTGATTTAGTAGATTATTCATCTTCTTTTGATTATGATACATCAAAGGATTCTTTACCTCCTGCACCAAATTTGCCATTGGTTTCACCCTTTTTGTGTTCTGATGAATACGAAGGCGGTACGGTGGGTTCGAGACCTGCTGAGCATAGATCTTGGTTAAGTCATCTCATGTTAATCTGCTCCATTGTTACGAGTTTCCCCTTGCTAAACACTGTGGTGTTGCCCACGAGATTCCGTCGACAACAAGCGATTTCTCTTGTCGAACCCATGTGAGGCTATTTCCCTTCGGTCGACCTTATCGCACCCACCTCAATGGGCCGCGTAAGTTGTTGACTGCGAGGAAGAGAGTTAGACCCATTCCTGCTAGTAGACTTGCATGAAGACATGTATCTCATCATTCATCGGATCGTCATTCTTCACCAGACTCATCTTCTTCTAGTTCATCTTCAGATCATTCTTTATCGAACGGACATACACCACAAGACACCACCAATGCTGATTCATCTACACACACCGAAGAGATTTGTTCATCGATCACTTGCTAGGACTCCATGACGTAGTGAGGCTTTTAGACGTTGGAGGTCTGCACCATTGTCTACCTCTTCCCTTTACCCATTCCGAACTACATCACGAAGTCTTCCTTATGTTCATCTTCTTAAGAGGTCACTTGGGATTCATCTTCACTTTCTTCTAGAATCTAGCAAGAGATGTTGGGTCCCATACTGCCTTCATCGGTACCATTAACCTATCATGTATTCAACGTCGACTAGCCCCTACTCTGCTGATTTTTACCACCTACGCCAAAGTGGTTTAGAGATTCTTACTCATCAGAGGATAGCATGAGAGGAGTTACTCATATGGAGGTGGATACTGTGATGTAGAGGCTGATGTAGTGTAGGTCATTAGTGAGGGAAGTTTGTTATCTTACATGTGGATAGTATAAGGATATAGGAGTTGAAGATCTGCTATTGCGTGATGTGTAGGGAGGATGATGAGGGAGTTTGAGGTAGATGGCTAGTACGACAGACCTCCGGAGAGATTCACTATAGCTTCCATCTGGCTATTGGTGATAGTTCTGAGTCTTTTGTGGAGGTATTCATGTATTGAGGATACTATTCATGACTATAGTTCACTACATGTCAGAGTGGTTTATATTGTTAGTTTACTGAGATGAGATCACTCAGAGGTAGGTGGAGGCTATGTCGTTAGTGGCTAGTGGAGAAGAGATAGTTTGGTTGATGAGGTATTAGGTGTTTTTTAAGACTGAAGTACCTAAAGGTTCGAGCCATGTTGAGTATAGAGAGAGATCGGATTGATAGTCTTTGTTGGCACATGGCACTTTCACATGAGGAGTTTCGTCAGGTTTGTAGGGATCGTGATGATACTCGGAGGAGACTTAGGAGGTTGGAGTCGTATGTTGAGATACATTTGGGTTTTTGCCCTTAGACTAGTAGTACCATGATCATGTAGGTCATTAGACTGATGGTTAGTCTAGAAGGTTCGGCTGTAGAAATAGTCATAAAGCAGTGTACCTATTTCCTGGTTGGTTGTATACCAAAATTATGCTTTTCTTTTCGAGAAATGAAAAGGCTTTATTTTGGTTTCTATTGCTTATTCAATCTATATGTTTGGGATTTGATATGCACACCACACAAAGTGATGTGCACACCCAAAATCACATGGTATATGCATTATGCGTACTATACCACATATGCATTTTTGTGGTGTGCACATAACTTTGTGTGGTGTGCATATCACTTCTCATATTATTATTTACTTGTTCTGGCAAAACATGTTCTATTGTATTTTTCTATATAAACCCTATTTACCATTTATATGGGCTATATCTAGGTATCGATATTCATCGTGGTGGTCATGTCTTTGACATTGTACATGACTACACTCGCTCCCGGTTGACCCCTTGAAGCAAATCGAAAAACTCATTAACAGAAATGTGGGCGATTTATACGTGAGAAAATCCAACGATTCATACGTGTCTTCAAATCCAGGGATTTATACGTGTTTTAAAATCCATCGATTTATACCTCAGTATATCCAGCGATTTATACCTCATTCAATCTGGCGATTTATACCTGTCTTCTTAACGGTGATTTATACAAGTTTTCTTAAGGTGATTTAAACGTTACACTTGGGTGACTTATACCCTTACCTTTGGAGATTTATACCATATTGCCTTGGAGATTTATACAGTTGTTCTATGATTTATAAAATCCTGTGAAGTATTCAATTATTTTCTTGGTTTTATCAAAAATTGTAAAATCCTGTGTAATCTTAAGATTCACTCACTTAAAACAATCCACAATTTAACACAACAACCTCTAATCACTGAACGATCATAAAGTTATCTTTTCTCATTCAATCAATTAATTCAAAATGACAACCTTAGCAAAATTTATGATCATTGCCGGTGCGGACAATTGGAAAAGTCGTATGGAACATTACATGGAGAATAGGGAGAATGGGAGAATGATACTCAACTCAGTTCAAAATGGTTCACTTATTTGGTTTACTGTTACTGAAGAGGATGATACCACTAGAACAAAGAAGTATGAAGAACTTTCTACTACTCAAAAGATTCAAGCTGATTGCGATTGCAAAGCTACCAATATCGTTCTTCAAGGTCAATGTCACACCTAGAAAATTTAAGGTCAATATTTTAAACTTTTTCGACAATTATTTTTGACTTGTATACGTTACGTTTGAATCTGGCAGTTTACCGGAAGTTAACCCGCGTAAATCTGAAAAACATCATCGGACGCGTTCCGACTTCGGATTTTGATTAGTTTAGATATTATATGAGTTATTTTATCTTTTCTAAGTGTTTCGTAGTTTACGATCACTCTCGGTATTTATTTTTACGTCTTAACGTTTAAATTGCGTTTTTCCCGTTTTTGACCTAACAGAACCCCGGAAACGCAAAATTTTTTAGTGTAAACTTTAGTTATCGTACATCTCGTATTATTGAGTCAAAAATTTCGTTCACCCTCTTCCCTTGTTATATATTGGACGCCTAAACCCCAAACCAAATAAACCATGAGCATTGAAATTAAATAAATGACAACTTATTTTGAAAAACTCATACATGTGTGCATGTAAGAGGTGAAAATGACATATGAGTATGTCCTATTCATGCACAAATATCACCATTTGACTTATGCATATGATGTTAAATCACATGTACACCATTTGACCAAGATTGACTAACTTATATGCTTGAATAATGAACCATGATCCAAAATTTTGAACCCATGGTTCTTGTGGCTTGGTTTTGGCCGAGCAAAGGTGTGCACACACCTTTGGTGTGTGTTGGTCACTTGTAGCAATAAACCATGAAACCCTAAACCCCCTCTTGTCCTATAAATACTAAGCATTTCACACTTTAAGGTTTCATTCTTTCACATAGTCTTCAAAATTTTTTCTCTTCCCTTCCTTTTGCTCCCTATCTCATGGCAAACATACACCCCTTTTAGGGTTTTTATATCTTTGATTTCTTGCATAATCTAAGCATTCTAAGTTCATTTCTAAGAATATCTAAGGTGTTTTGAAGTATTGGTTCTTTGGTTTAAAGGTTTTTCTTCAAGATCTAAGTTAGCGTTTCAAGATTTGTTGTTGGGTTTTATAGATCTATTATTTTGGGGTATAGATCTTGTGATTTCTCTACTTGTTCTTCATTCTTGTAAGTATCTAGAATCTTTTTTGTGGTTTACTTATGTTATTCTTATATGTTCAAGATCCATACATTCATATGTTGTGTTTTAATTTTTGAAAGATTATAAAATAAGATTTTATAAATAATGATGTTACCTTGTTTTCACTAGTTAAATATTATGTTCTTGGTGAGATGAGAGTTGAATGAGAGTTGCAACAATAGAAATGCAGGGATTATGTTAGATTTAGATGTGGTTTTGTTGTGGATTAATTGTGAATGGAGATTAGGCTAGATTAGACACTATTGTGAAGTTTGGGTGGATTTTGGTTGCGTTTTTGGCAAAAAGTACTTGCTGTCTCAAATTTGTTTTAAGGTCTTGGTCGACCTAAAAATGTTTTCATTAGGCATAAAAGTAGTTTTTGGAGAGCTTATTTCGAATAGATAGTTTTTCATATACCGCACATTAAAATTGGATTTAAAACGACCAAGTTATAGCCAAATGAAACTTGAAACATTTTTCGACAAAATCGGATGAATAGTTTGCTGATGTGAATAGTAAAATGAGTTTTCGAACACTTTCGAATATTTTTGGACTTTCTAAACACTAGCGAAACATATAGTAACACATACCTATTGATTAATATCATTTAAAGACGTCGTTAACATATTTTAGGAAAAACAAAGTTACTAAAAATAGTATGTTTGGTAAAAATTTAGCGAAACAGACATAGAAGTTAAGCGATTAAGGCTAGTTAGTGCGTTTTGAAAATATGGAAACTTAATAAATATAGGGGACGGTATTAACGTTTTGAAACTAAAAACTTTCCTAAAATAGAAACTTTCTAAAAATAGTAATTTTTGGTTAAACGTCGAAACTTAACGAAAAACTGTATGATTTTATTTCGTCATGATTTGATAATCAAAACAAAGCAAACACACATGGATGTCTTTTGGTGATGAACATATTGTGCAATTCTTGGCATGTTTTCCGTGTTTCTGAGACGCGTTATTATTCTAGGTCGCGGCTAGATTTCTATATCATCTTTTCTTACGTGATTATCATTTGCTCATTTTTGCTAAGGTGAGTTCATAGCCCTATGTTTTACTATTTTTACTTTACTATTTTGGGGTGAGAAACATTGCTTGTTTTTAAACTATTAGACACAGTTACTTTACGTTTCCTTTTCCTGATTACATGTTGCCTAAGTAGCGAATAAACCACTAATGCCCGAATTATCATGAACCATCCATTGCATAATCGACCGTACTGGTTAAGTAAGCGCGAATGTTGTAAATAGATCTATTGGGACTAATTATCCCTATCCGGGTAAGTAGCGCTTACTAGTTTCGGAGGTCCGAACAAACAGATATATACCATGTCGGAATGTCAATAGGTGATCCTGGTTAGATACCTTTAGGGCGTGGAATACTATTTGGCATATAAAATGCTTCCTTTTAAATTGAGCTTCGGTGTCATGAGCTTAGTGCAAACGTAAATGCTTTTTATGTGAAGTTGTATCTCCTATAACTGTCACGTGCATACTGTGAACTTGTGGTCCACCTTTAATATTAAATTCAAACCTATGAGTTCACTCAACTTTATGTTGACCGTTTTAGCATGTTTTTCTCAGGTGCTTAGCTATGGATGTCTTTGCTTGCTTTATGGTGTTGCCTTGCATTGGACCGATTTTCAAGAATTATTATTATCTATGTTAACATCGTTGTCAAACTTTAAAACCTTTTATTCGCTTCCGCATATTATCGTTAGGCCTATGTAAAACTTTAACTATTGTAATTAAAGCAACGATGTTGGATTTTAAACGTACCCTTAGAGGTCGTTCTTTGTATCTTGTGTGATGTATATTATGACGTCACGCCCCCGGACACGCGTTTCCGACTAGGCCCCGTTTGGGGGTGTGACAAATTGGTATCCAGAGCCAAGGTTATAGAGAACAAGGTAGTATATCTAGGTCTGGGCTATAACCAGTATGTGATCCTATGTGCTTTTACCTGCTTACATATATATCATATAATAATAGCGTTTAATATATATATATATAAGTACTAATTATATATCATATTGCCATAATTACTTTATTCACCATTTTGCCATATCATATTTTTGCATCATGCTTATCTTCTTGATTTTGCTTGCACGTTGCATGGTTTCATATAAAGAGATTTATATAAACTTGTGCTTGTGCAGGTCATGGTTGCTCTTATTATTTCTATTTTGTCTGATTTGTTTGAGGAGAACGTGGGCTCTCATGCCCCACGAGTGATTCTCTTTGGTGCTATTTGTAGGAACCCGTCTAACACTTCATATGCCGAACCACACAGATCGTATCAAGAAAATAAGAAAGAGAGATGATGGTGTAGAGAGAGAAAGAGAATAGAGAGAGATGAGAGAAAAAAAAGAGAGAAAAGATTTAGAAATTAGATATTTGTGAGAATAGATTTTTGAGATAGATATTTTCAAAATGGAATATCTTTAATATATACCCCACACATTTAATGTGACGCGGGGATATATAACTTGGACTCGGGCTCGGGTTTTGCTTGGGATTAAACCCGAAACATATACAATATTAGATTAACTATCGAGCCCGATTCCCGATAATATTCTATTACAACATTAACTAATTAAAGACCGAAGCTCCATCGTAGAGTGACCGAACTTCCTTGTTCGACTCAATAAATTGAGGCTAACAATCTCCCCCGAAGTGAGGTCTTGAACACGGGAACGAGCTTCCTTTATTGACTCAATAAAATTGAGGCTAACAATCTCCCCCGAAGTGAGTTCATTGATGACACTCCTTCATGAGATCAGTGAGATTGCTTTTGTCGTTTAAGCTCGAGTGTTCTTGGTCTTTGTCTTCGTTTGTTTGTTGTAGGCTTGTTCCTTCATGCTTTGCGATCTTGACTTTGAGCCTTTGTCATTGTCTTTATCGTCTTTGCCATCTTGCGATCTTATGTCTTTGACCAACATGCTCATACTTTTGCATTATCTTGAAAGCTTCAAATCAGAGTTTGCGGAAGTCTTTGTCTTTAAATCTTGAGCTTTCATGATAGTTTGTCTTTGTAGAATGAGCATGAATATGTGGTAATGAATCGACTTTGGTTGATTGGGATACCGTCACCACCGTTTTAACCTGCAGGTTTACGTTAGTGATAATCGAGAAAATTGATTTGAAAATCAATCGACATATTACTTGTAAAAGCGTTTTTGTAACACATCGGAAGTTTTAAGCTTTTATCAAAATTCATCAACCGTCAATTCATTTACTGGACCAAATTTCGATATCCAGTTTGTCACAAGTTTGATTCATATAGAATCATCGCAAGTCACCTACCAAGAGTTGTTTGATGGTGCTCAAACAGCGATTTTCTCATCTTTCAAATCGTGAATAACATTAGTATCACTCGGATGTTCTGGCAAATTATCACACAATGATATTGGTAGGACTCTTGATAACAGCTTGTGTACTGATGATGTTGAACAAGTGTTTGAAATGGAATCGATGTCCCTAACGAGATTTTTGAGTGTTCTCTTGGATATAGACTCGATTAGTGCATTTTGGTTTTAGTACTCGGTGGGTGGGAGCATATTGCACTATTCTATATCACCAATCTCGGAGTGAGATGTCATTAGATAATTGTGTATCTCCGTGACAATTGAGGAAAGTTTCTGTTGAGAGGGGAAATCCGTTGGGCTGGGAAGGGTTGTGCAGTGCTTCACTGGGTCCATGATGTCGCTTCATTGTCTAGCAATCTACTTTGTGAATTCTGACAGCATAGGTATTGGGATCCCGGGTTTGCCTAATGTTGGTGGAGGCTTCTTTTCTTTAGAACCCTTTATCCATACATTTATTTATCATTCTTCAACCCCTTCAATGCTTACCAAGGGACATCATTACTAACACCTTGTTGTGATTGTTCCAGTGTTAGCTCAATTCTTACGTCGGCATTTTCCCATATACATTCATCTCAATCATAGACCTCAGGATGCTATTTTCTAAACTTTGGATTATCCTTGGTAGATCCTCGGTTCTGGTTGGATCATAGGATTGATTCCTAAAACTTAACCTCCTTTTGACTTCAGAGATCGTCGTGAAATTAAGATGTTGTTGGGGTAAGGATCGAACCATAAAAAAGCCTTTCAGCAATTGATGTCAATTTAGATCATATATAAACACATTTTTCCCCTTATTTTAAATATAAACAACTTAGTTTTTGAAAGACCTTGTAGATTAAAATATGTCTTTAAAAAAATCCGTGGGAGAAAAATATGGTCAGCATGAATGAGTTTGAAACTTTGATAATGTTTTGAATACATACTAATTGTCGTTTTTGTTGTAAATTTCAAAAAAAAAGTGCATTAAAACTTTGTTTTTCGAACATAACTCCCCTCAAAAATAGGTACCAATTGAAAAATTATTGTCTTTGAAAACAATTGTGAGGGTTGGAGTGTTGAACACACAATTTGTTGAAGATTATGAATTGTCATAGAGAATTCTTGAAAATTGTGTTCAAACTTTTTTGAAAAACACAGATGTTTGTGGACTTCTCTCTCTAACGAGTAGGGTAGCGCACTGAAACGTACACTTTCCTTTTTCTTGAGCTACAAAACATTGAATGTCAGTAAGAACTGCTCAGACTGAGGAACGTTAATTTTCCTCGTTTGTGAGGATATGTTATAAACCTTCCTTTATTGAAGTCCGCGGATATGTACTGACATTTGCATATAAGCCATCTAGAAAATTAGAATGACATGTTTTGAAACTATTTGCAACTCATCGCTACGAACTTCATTTAACTACACCCGGTCAATGTTAGCGACATTTCGAAGCCGTAAATGTTATCGATTCCAAGAGACATGTCGTGAAAGTAATCTTTTTGGGATATTTTTGATTTTTGAATTGGATTTCAGTATACCTGTTGTCCTCAGCAATGCTATATGATGCGTGAATAGTAATTCCAACTCTTGTCGTGATGTAGCTGTCTTGACTGCTAGAGGAACAACTTTTGGAACCAACTTTGAACTTGACGGTTCATTGCTGTGGTCTTGAATTCCGAGTTCTGAACGGTTATGATCAGAAGTCATTTGATGAAGAACGAGGCCTGAACTGATGTAAACAGACATCATTGCCATGAAGACCGAGGCTTGATCTGCTGCGATCAAACGTCTTTTGAACATTGAGGAACGGGGCCTGAAGTGTTATTTTCAGCAGACGCCATTAGACATTGACGACCGAGGCTTGGAGATGTTGTGTTCAACGCCATTTAAAGATTTTATCTTTGTGTGAACCATTTGGCACTGGTTCTTAGATATCAGAAATTTTCGCAACCACACTTCTTAGATTTTCTCTGCTTTTTCATTGTGTTAGTGCATCTGCATTTAGGTCAAATTCGTGTTGTTTTTGACCTTGAAGACGTCCTGCACTTAAACCCAGAGTTTGTTTGCATGCATGAATATGAGGGATATCTACTATTGAACCATGCGCGGGTTCACTGTCAACCTTGCCCGTGCAAGAGTTGAGTAGCTTTCCTGTGGGAATCCACCTAAGACGAACATTACTAAAGATTCTACCCGTTGGTTTCCACCTAAGACAAGATCTAGGATTCATTGTTTTCTCAGGGACAGTGGTAGTCTTTTTCTTAGATGCACTTGACTTTTCTACGGGCATATATCTCTTTGTTGTCTTATGGGATTTTGCATCCTTATTCTGTGCAGAGGCACGAGGATTTAACCTTGAGAGGTATTCTAAGACGCATTCATCATGATTTGCACTGTAAAGGCACTTTTTGCATGTAGGACATTGCAAGTCATTGAACTTCAAGAAAGGCTTTTGTTTCCTATGTTCTCCTAAGTGAACATCTTTGTTTGAAACCCGACTACTCATTGATGCTTGCCAATTCCTAGGTTTTGGTTTGCAACCATTAGCAGTGTTGGGTAATCTAGCAGGATCAATCATACTAGGTTTTCCATTCACTTCTTTGTCTTTCTGAAGTTGTGCACTTTTCTTAGCTTTTCTCTGGTAGTAGTTATGAACCTGTCATTTGGGCTACTTTTTCCTTGGTGATGATGTGAACAATGCTTGGGCAATTCATAGAGGGCCAGGTGCAATCTCATTGGTGTTTCAAACTGCTTGCTTTCTAATCTGAGGCAAATTTTGTTGAGTGACTTATTTATCAAAACACCCTCCGACACATTAGTTTTATGAACCAAACTGTTTCGTTTAAAAAATCTCATTTAGGAGAATTGAAAAAGGTGTCGTTTTCCTAAAAATGATGGGTTTGGAATTCGTTTGAGCATTCGGTTGTCGAACAACAAATGTTTCATTAAACTGAGTTTCCCACAGACTTTCCTTACATTTCTCAATGCAGTTTCTTTTAAACTCACTTATTGCTCTGTTCTTGTTTTGCATTTGAGCACTTTCAAATCTTGTAGCTTCATGATATTGTTCGTTCTTTTCAGAAATACTTTTAGATCCGTTTCTTTGCAACTGAGTTGTTTTATATTTGTTCTTTACATTGTTGTTAAGCTAAGTTCAGTGAAATCGAGTGTTTTTCAAGTTTAGAAAACTTTTTAACAAATTATTATGAATTCTTTGTTAACGATTCAGTTTGTTCGAAAGGCTTTTTGTGCAGACATTCACATTCTTTGACTTGTGAAGATATAAGCATTGTAATCCATTATGAGCATTTAAATCAGACAGAGATGCAAATATGAACATATAACATCTTTAGGACACACAATCTTCCGAGAAGTAGAATCATAAATGTTTGAAAATCAGCCTTTTAGATTCATGTTCGTCACTCGTTTTCAGGATTTAACTGTACTCAAAACCTCATGCATTTTTGTTTTTAGTTACATGAAACTAAGACAATCGATGGTCCAGTATATGTTTTGTTGGAAAGAGGCATTAATATGTTTTGATCAAACTTCCATACTCTTAGCAGTTGGGTTGGGAATGATTTTTAGTATGTTCGACCAAGTTTGTTTACAAATTGTTCTAAAATGATTGAAGTTGTTTGTCATTTGCTTATAAACTTGTCTAACTTTTACTAATGGATTTAGATACGGTCGTACGGACAGTTTTGGCAATGTTTGGTTTGTTCTGTTAAAGTTTTTCCAATTGTCTTCCTACCTTCTTAGCGTGTTCCAACTGATCAAGTAGGTTTTGGATGGTGTTGAAAGTTTTCCATTAACAGAATGTTTTGATATGTGTAATCATATGGTATATACTTTGTCTTTATCACATTTTGATTACTCTCCCTTTGTCAAGAGTCAACTGTCTCAGCCCCATTGGGGCAAAATCTGTTTGCAGGAATCAAAGTAATTTCATATGGGATCTCATACCAGGTTGCTCTCCTCATTATACGTTGCGCTTTTGGGTTGTAACATGGATTGGTCAAACTTGACTGATTGTTTATAAAGAATTTATTTAAATCTTTTTTGTTTGCTACATTTCAATCATGTGTCATGTCTTTTCCTTCCTTACCTTTAAATCCGAAATAACCTTACTTTTCTCTTTGAGTTGACCTTCAAATTGTGACCTAGTTAACAGACTCTTTTTGGACTTGCTCAATGTTTCGATTGACAATGAAATTCATAGGTTTTAGTTTTTTAAACCCTATTTTATGTCACATGTCTTTAGGAGCTAATAGTCTAGAGTTTATTTACTGTGTTTGAGTATTTTATAATCACTCGTTAGGTCATTAAGGGCCGTGTACTCTCAAGGCTCAGTCTGTTTGGTTGAAGTGTAATCAGAGAACTCGAATCCCAACTGTTAGTTGCCTACCCCAGAGCCCTATGACTCATCAGTTTAGTTTTGCACTCCTTCAGTTCTTGAGTAATGATGCGTTGCTTTCTTTTAATTGCCTTTAATACCGTTTTGTTTTCCTCCACGTATCAGAGTCAAATAGCAAGCGGGCAACACGCTCATCAACACATTCAGGCATTTTGCTCAACCTGAATTATCATTAGTACAAGATATTTGATGAATCACGGAATGACATTGCTATTCATCCTTTTCCAAAAACATATGTGTCGTTAAATGGATTTGTTGCTCAGTATTGTCGTCTCAACATTGGCAAACACCTATTTTTCAACCATGGTTTTGTACCTGTTCCAATGGCTGACTTGTAGACTGATTCTTCAAGTGAGACCTATGAATCTTTGCCATGGAACTGTAACGTGCTTTACAATTTCTGTTTATCTATCTCTACATCTGATACAATTCCCTTGCTTGTTTCACTCCTGAACTTGTAACCGATGATTGAAACTCTTGACTTGCACTGTTGAATTGCAACTGTTCTTTCACTCACTTTTCAACGGTCATTTAGCTCTTGCTCATGACTTGCTCTTTCTATTATACTTGTCAATGAGTTCATGTTTCTCGGATGCATTGTTCCTTGAATGTTTGAGTCTGTCATTCTTAGTGTAATTTCTGAGATTTCTTTTTACTTCTCGTCTCGATGAAAAAGATCTTGAATAACTATCGAGAGGCTTTAACAAGTCAGGAGTTAATGAACTTTCAAACTGTAATGGATCATACTTAAGAGCGATTGGAATCCCTCTCGTGAAGTGTTTCTGCATGAGATAAGTGTTTCTAAGTTATTCATGTGTTGAGATAACTGAAACTTTAAGGTTCTGACACTATCACCAAAGAGTTGTGCAAACGCTTGGTTGATACGATATTACTCACGTTTTTCGAGAGTGGAGTGGTTGATTTAAGTGCTTTTAATTTGTTCATGGAGTTTCTTTGAAAATCTTTGACTTGCATAATGCAGTTTCTGTAATCTCTGGTTCCTCTAAAACTGAACCCGAAGTTGAAGTAACCTTTGTTTCCATTTTACTAGTGAATCTATGAGTGTAAAATTCTTGTTGGACTCTTCAGTGGATATATGCTGATTGTTGTTGTTGTGGAAAACTATTTTACAGGATTTTACAAATGTCTTGATAACCGAGAAAATACAAGAGTATTTCGCGGGATTTTACTAAATCAAGAAAACCGTAAAAATAGAATTATTGTTGTTGAAATCGTTGTTGTTTTTGAAGAACTTGAACTTTCGATAACGATTTGTGAGCTAAAACGATGAACGGTGCACGAATTTTGAGCTTGAAATGATTAACGATTGATTAAAACTCAAATAAGGACAAACGGGTCACAACGGATTCACTTTAAGCACTAAAACGGTGAATTAGATGCACTAAGGACTACGTGCAATCTATTTTCAACAAGATAAGGTTGTTATTCAACAAGAGACTTGTGGCGGAAGTAGACTTGATGTCCAGGACTAAAGTGTAGAATCTCGGAATTTATGTTAAAAAATACACACGTTTTCCCTCCTGTTCATATGTCATCTTTGTTTTAAACTTGATAAACATGAGAAAAAAATGCAATGTTTATGATTTTAATCCCGCGGAGTCGTACGGTTATCGTTGGTAAAATCTAAATATACCACGTTGATCGAAACGATGTCACGAACACGATGATATAATTCTTTAAGTCCGTAGTTTAACGTCACTCAAAACCGAAAAAAATCAATAATTTGTTAAAAGGTGGAAGAAACTCGTTCAAGCTTAGAAGTGAACCGAAAAATGTTGTTACTTGTGTGTGATGTAGTTCGGTTCAAGCTAAAAAAACTCGTTCGGTCCAACTCAAAAAAATTACTCGTTCGGTCCTTGAGAATTTTCACTCGTTCGGTCGATGATGAAAAGACTCGTTCGGTTGTACAAGTTTTCCACTCGTTCGGTTGTTACATTTTCCACTCGTTCGGTTCTAACGTTTTCCACTCGTTCGGTTCTAACGTTTTCCACTCGTTCGGCTCAAGACGTTTACACTCGTTTGGTCCTTGAGATTTTTCACTCGTTCGGTGATCTTAAGTTTTCCACTCGTTCGGTTCAAGAAGTGTTCCACTCGTTTGGTCCAAAAAATTCAACTCGATCGGCTCAAGAAGATGAAAACTCGTTCGGTGGTTGAAGTGTGACTCGTTCGGTCCTTGACAAATATAACTCGTTCGGCTCTCAAGTGAATGATCTAGTTCGGCTCTTTCAAGATTACACTCGTTCGGTGATCTTTGGAATGTTACTCGATCGGTTAACCTCAAAAAGTTGCTCGTTCGGTCCTTGAGATTTTTCACTTGTTCGGTTGTTGCTAGGTGTCCTTGTGTCTTCTCGTACAGCCAATGAAGTGAGAGAGAAAAAACTAAAGTTGACACAAAGAAGGAAAAAAAACAAAAGTAAGAACGACGCAACTATATCTTTTCAAACTGAAAAAAAATAAGAAAGAAAGAAGAAGTAAAAAAACGTGTACATAGAGCCAAAGTAGATGATTTTAAAACATTAATTTAAGGTTGACGAGGTGAAACTTAAACAAAAAATAAGTTGAACCAAAAACAATAAGTTAGCTGTCAACATATCAAAAACCACGAATAACACTCTAGCGACTGTTACCAATTGCTAGGAACCGATCTTATTCACTTCATAACACAACACGGATCAGAACTAGAAAGGAAGAAAAGAGAGATGATGGGTGTAGTAGGAGAGAAAGAAGAGAGAGAGGATGGAAAAGAGAGAAAAGATTTAGAATTTGATATTTGTGAGAATAGATTTGAGAGATAGCTTTTTCAAAAGGTAAATATCTATATATATACCATCAAATACATTTTCCATAAACACACCCCTCCTAACCCCTACACATTTAATGTGACGCGTGGGGATATTTTAAACTAGGATCGGCTCGGGTTTTGCTTAGGATTTAAACCCGAAACTTATACATATTAGATTAACTACTCGAGCCCCGATTCCCGATAATGTTCTATTTACAATCATTAACTAATTAAAGCCCGAAGCTCATCGTAGAGTGACTCGAAACTTCCTTGATCGACTCAAATAAATTTGGCTAACTCTATTCCTGCTATTATCCCTGTTACAATGAGCGTTCCTATTGTTCCAGCTGAACCTAGAGTTACACCGGAGTGGGGGCAGTTTCAGTCGTCTCACTTGCCAAGGGTACTTGATTTTGTAGATTATTCTCTTCTTTTGATTCTGGATCATCGGAGGATTCTTTACCTCCCGCACCAGATTTGCCATTGGTTTCACCCTTTTTGTGTTCTGATGACTCGGAGGCGGACGGTGAGTCCGAGCCTGCTGAGCAGAGACCTGTATCGTCATCTCATGATACTCTTGCACCATTATCAGAGTTTCCCCTTGCACCTGTTGTTGCCCCACCCGGGATTCGTCGACGGCCAGCGATTCTTGTCCGACCCGGTGAGGCTATTCCCTTCGGTCGACTTTATCGCACCCACCTCAATGGGCCGCGTAAGTTGTTGACTGCGAGGAAGAGAGTTAGACCCATTCCTGCTCGTAGACTTGCATGGAGACGTGTATCTCATCATTCATCGGATCGTCATTCTTCACCAGACTCATCTTCTTCTAGTTCACCTTCAGATCATTCTTTATCCGGACATACACCACCAGACACCACCGATGCTGATTCATCTACACCACATAGATTTGTTCATCGATCACTTGCTAGGACTCCATGACGTAGTGAGGCTTTTAGACGTTGGAGGTCTGCACCATTGTCTACCCCTTACCCACCGACTACATCAGAGTCATCCTTAGGTTCATCTTCTGAGAGGTCATTGGATTCATCTTCACTTTCTTCTAGACCATCTCGCAAGAGATGTAGGTCCCCTACTGCTTCGGTACCATTACCTACTCATGTTTCGAGGTCGATAGCCCCTACTCCTGCTGATCTTTTACCACCTCGCAAGAGGTTTAGAGATTCATACTCATCAGAGGATAGCAGAGAGGAGCATATGGAGGTGGATACTGCTGATGCAGAGGCTGATGTAGATGTAGGTATTAGTGAGGGAGTTGTAGCTCACCCTGAGGATAGTATAGATATAGGATTTGAGATTGCTGCTAGTGATGTTAGGGAGGATGATGAGGAGTTTGAGGTAGAGGCTAGTACGGCAGACACGAGAGAGATCACTGTAGATCCATTGGCTATTGGTGATAGTTCTGAGTCTTCTAGAGGAGGTATTCCTGATCTTGAGGATACTATTTATGATATAGTTCACTACATGTCAGAGGTTTGTATTGATAGGATTACTGAGATTGAGACCACTCAGAGATAGTTGGAGGCTAGTCAGTTAGTGGCTAGTGGAGAGAGAGCTAGTTTGGTTGAGAGGATTAGGAGTTTAAGACTGGAGTACCTAAAGGTTCGAGCCATGTTGAGTATAGAGAGAGATCGGATTGATAGTCTTCGTTGGCACATGGCACTTTCGCAGGAGGAGTTTCGTCAGGTTCGTAAGGATCGTGATGATACTCAGAGGATACTTAGGAGGTTGGAGTCGTATGTTGAGAGACATTTAGGTTTTTGCCCTTAGACTAGTATTACCATGATCATGTAGGACATTAGACTGATGGTTAGGTCTAGATGTTGGCAGTAGAAATAATCATAAATCATGTACCTATTTTGGATTGGTTGTAACCAAATTATGCTTTTATTCGTGAAATGAAAAGCTTGTTTTGATTCTCTCGCGTATTCATCTATATTGTTAGGGAGTTGATATGCACACCACACAAAGTGATGTGCACACCACAAAATCACATGTGTAATGCATATGGTACAACACCACATATGCATTTTTGTGGTGTGCACATCACTTTGTGTGGTGTGCATATCACCTCCCATATTGTTATTTACTTGTTCTGGCAAAACATGTTCTATTGTATTTTTCTATATAAACCCTATTTACCATTTATAATGGCTATATCTCGTATCGAATCTCATCGTGTGTTATGTCTTATGACATAGAACCATGACTATCACTCGCTCCGGTATGACCCCTGAAGCAATCGAAAAACTCATTAACCGACATGTGGAAGAAGCGTTGGCTGCCCATGAGGTGACCCGTGCCGCCAATGCTCTCGAGGCTGAGAATCAAATCCAGAATGGTAGTAACGACGATAATGGAAATGGAGGTAATGGAAATGGTAAGAATAGAAATGATGGAAATGGAAATCCAAACTAGAATGGTAGAGGTGATAGACCTGTTGCTAGAGAATGCACATACCGGGACTTCATGAAGTGTCAACCACTCAACTTTAAGGGAACGGAAGGAGTTGTCGAGTTGATAAGGTGGTTTGAGAAGATGGAAATAGTGTTCCATATCAGCAATTGTCCAGAGAAATACCAAGTCAAGTATGCTACTTGCACACTGTTAAACAGTGCACTAATTTGGTGGAACTCACATAAGAGGACTATTGGAGCTGAGGCTGCATTTGCCATGTCATGGAGAGAGCTTATGAAGCTAATGACTGAAGTGTACTGCCCAAGAAATGAGATTGAAAAGATGGAATCTGAGCTGTGGAATCTGACCGTGAAGAACAATGATTTGGCTGCTTATACTCAGAGATTTCAAGAGTTGACTATGATGTGCACCAAGATAGTCCCAGAGGAGGAGGATCGGGTTGAGAAATTCATTGGAGGACTCCCCAATAACATCCAAGGGAATGTAATTGCTGCTGAACCTACAAGACTGCAAGATGCTGTTCGAATTGCTAAAAACTTAATGGATCAAAAGTTAAAGGGATATGCTGTGAAAAATACTAAGAACAAACAAAGATTGGAGATCAATCAGAGAGACAACCGTGGATAATAGCCACCATTCAAAAGACAGAATGTTGGAGGTCAGAATGTGGCGAGAGCCTACACGGCTGGCAACAACGAGAGAAAACCATATAATGGACCGTTGCCTCTCTGTAACAAGTGTAAGCTTCACCATGAAGGGCCTTGCATCGTGGGAAGTGCAACAAGGTTGGGAATTTGACCCAAGATTGTAAGGTCACAAATTCCACTACTTGTACCCAGAGAGGTCAAATAGTAAATCAGAGAGTTTTTACTTGTTTCGAGTGTGGAAGGCAAGGACACTACAGGAGTGATTGCCCAAAGCTGAAAGATCAAAACCGTGGAAATAAGGCTGGAAACAAGAATGGAGTTGGTGAAGCAAAAGGAAAAGCTTATGTGTTAGGTGGAGGAGACGCTAAACCCAGTTCTAATGTCGTAAAGGGTACGTTTCTTCTCAATAACCATTATGCTTCTGAGATTTTTGATTTGGGTGCCGATAGAAGTTTCATGTCGACTACTTTTAGTACCTTGCTTGATATAACCCCTGATACTTTAGACGTTAGCTATGCGGTCGAATTAGCCGACGGTAGAATTTTTGAGACTAATACCATACTTAGAGGCTGTACATTAGGATTATTAGGCCACCCATTCAATATTGACCAAATGCCAGTAGAACTTGGTAGTTTTGACGTTATCTTCGGCATGGATTGGTTAGCGAACCATCATGCGATGATCGTTTGTAATGAAAAGATTGTGTGAATTCCTTATGGAGACAAAGTTTTGATAGTTCAAGGTGATAGAGACGACAAATGAGAGAATTCGAAGTTGAGCATTATATCGTGTACTAAAACTCAGAAATATATTAAGAGAGGTTGCCTAATTTTTTTGGCACAAGTTACGAAGAAGGAAATCGAGAACGAGTCGAAGGAGAAGCGACTTGAGGACGTGCTGACTGTACGGGACTTTCCGAAGGTATTCCTAGAGGATTTGCCTGGATTACCGCCTACGCGACAAGTTGAATTCCAAATCGACTTGGTCCCTGGTGTTGCACCTGTGGCACGCGCCCCGTATAGATTAGCACCGACGAAACAACAAGAATTGTCTACTCAGCTACAAGAACTTTCTAACAAGGGATTTATAAGACCGAGTTCCTCACCATGGGGAGCCCCAGTATTGTTTGTCAAAAAGAAAGATGTATATTTTCGGATGTGTATCGATTACCGTAAGCTGAACAAGCTGACTGTGAAGAATCGATATCCACTTCCGAGAATCGATGACCTGTTTGATCAGTTGCATGGATCAAGAGTCTACTCTAAGATCGACCTGAGATCTGGTTATCACCAACTCAGAGTTCGAGAGGAAGACATTCCAAAGATATCATTTAGGACACGCTACGGTCACTATGAGTTTCAAGTGATGCCGTTTGGACTGACCAACGCACCGGCGATATTCATGGATCTAATGAATCGGGTGTGCAAACCGTACTTAGATAAATTCGTGATCGTTTTTATTGATGACATCTTGATCTACTCCAAGAGCGAAGAAGAGCATATTTTAGGAAAAGCGAGAAAGTTATTAAAAATAGTATGTTTGGTAAAAATTTAGCGAAACAGACATAGAATTTAAGCGATTAAGGCTAGTTAGTGCGTTTTGAAAATATGGAAATTTAATAAATATAGAGGACGGTATTAACGTTTTGAAACTAAAAACTTTCCTATTATAGAAACTTTCTAAAAATAGTAATTTTTGGTTAAACGCCGAAACTTAACGAAAAACTATATGATTTTATTTCGTCATGATTTGATAATCAAAACAAAGCAAACACACATGGATGTCTTTTGGTGATGAACATATTGTGCAATTCTTGGCATGTTTTCTGTGTTTCTGAGACGCGTTATTATTCTAGGTCGCGGCTAGATTTCTATTTCATCTTTTCTTGCGTGATTATCATTTGCTCATTTTTGCTAAGGTGAGTTCATAGCCCCATGTTTTACTATTTTTACTTTACTATTTTGGGGTGAGAAACATTGCTTGTTTTTAAACTATTGGACACAGTTACTTTACGTTTCCTTTTCCTGATTACGTGTTGCTTATGTAGCGAATATACCACTAATGCCCGAATTATCATGAACCGTCAATTGCTTAACCGACCGTACTGGTTAAGTAAGCGCGAATGTTGTAAATAGATCTATTAGGACTAATTATCCCTATCCGGGTAAGTAGCGCTTACTAGTTTCAGTCAGATACCTTTAGGGCGTGGAATACTATTTGGCATATAAAATGCTTCATTTTAAATTGAGCTTTGGTGTCATGAGCTTAGTGCAAACATAAATGCTTTTTATGTGAAGTTGTATCTCCTATAACTGTCACGTGCGTACTGTGAACTCGTGGTCCACCTTTAATATTAAATTCAAACCTATGAATTCACTCAACTTTATGTTGACCATTTTAACATGTTTTTCTCAGGTGCTTAGCTATAGATGTCTTTGTTTGCTTTATGGTGTTGCCTTGCATTGGACTGATTTTCAAGAATTATTATTATCTATGTTAACATCGTTGTCAAACTTTATAACCTTTTATCCGCTTCCGAATATTATCATTGGGCCTATGTAAAACTTTAACTATTTTAATTAAAGCAATGATGTTGGATTTTAAACGTACCCTAAGAGGTCATTCTTTGTATCTTGTGTGATGTATATTATGACGTCACGCCCTCGGACACGTGTTTCCGACTAGGCCCCATTTAGGGATGTGACAATCTTTCACATGACGTCTATGCTATTGTCAATCATCATAAAGTTGCAAAAGAGATTTGGGATAGAGTTAAGCTTCTTATGCAAGGAACGAAATTGTCATTATAAGAAAAGGAGTGTAAGTTGTATGAAGAGTTTGATAAGTTTACATTTGTGAATGGTGAAACACTATATCAATACTACTGGAGATTTGCTCAACTCATGAACAACATGAATGTTATCAATATGTCAATGCGACCAGTTCAAGTGAATATAAAGTTTCTGAATAGTCTTCCACCAGAATAGTGTAAGTTTGTGACGGATGTGAAGCTGGCAAGAGATTTGCATACAACAAACTATGATCAATTATACTTATACCTTGAACAAAATGAGAGGCATGCAAATGAAACTCGCTTGATGCGTGAAAGATACCAAGATCCTCTTGCATTTGTTGCTAACTACCATAAATCACCATCTCAACTTAACACCTATCACTCTTAATACAATCCTACACAGTTTCCTCAACAATCATACATGGTTCCACAAGTTCACTCTCCTCAACCATACTCATAAATGTATCCACCACATCATCCATCACAATTACAAATAAGTCATTTATCCGTTCCACCATCACAACAATATCAGTCTCATCAACTCAAAACTGACGCCATGTGGTGTTATTTTGATGCCTTCTTGACTTCTATAGAACCAAAGAACTTTAAACAAGCAATGACCTAACCGTCACGGATCGATGCAATGCAAGAATAAATTCATGAATTTAAAAGGCTAGAAGTTTGGAAATTGGTTTCGTGTCTAGACAAAGTCATGTTGATCAAACTAAAATGGATTTACAAGGTCAAGACAGACGAATTTGGCAAGGTACTAAAGAATAAGGCAAGATTAGTTGCTCAGGGATTCATGCAAGAGAAGGGTATCGATTTCGAGAAATCATTTGCACCGGTTGCAAGAATAGAGGCCATCCGTATCTTTGTAGCAAATGTAGCCAACACGAATATGATGATCTTTTAAATGGACGTCAAAATGGCTTTCTTAAATGACGAGCTCAAAGAAGAGGTCTATGTTTCTCAACTAGAAGGATTTGTTGATCAGGACAACCCATCGCATGTGTACAAGCTCAAAAAGGCCCTCTACGGTCTTAAACAAGCACCACGTGCATGGTACGACATGCTGTCAAGTTTCCTTATTTCACAACATTTCTCCAAAGGTGCAGTGGATCCAACACTCTTCACACGGAAAGCAGGAAATGACTTATTACTGGTACAAATTTATATTGACGATATAATATTTGCATCCACTAATACTGCTTTGTGTTATGTGTTTGCTAATCTGCTGACCACTAAGTTCAAGATGTCAATGATGGGGAAGATGTCATTCTTTTTAGGATTATAAATTTCTCAAAGTCCCAGAGGCATCTTCCTAAACCAGTCAAAATATGCTTCTGAAATTATAAAAAAATATGGTTTGCTAACTAGTGATTCTATAAAAACACCTATGGTAGAAAAGAATAAATTGGATGAAGATCTACAGAGGGCACCAATTGATGCTACACTTTACCATGACATGATTGGTTACTTCATGTATCTGACATCCAGTAGACCCAACCTTATTTATGCAGTCTTCTTATGCGCCCGATATCAGGCAAAGCCTACCGAAAAGCACTTAAATGCTGTTAAGTGGATCTTTCGATACCTAAAGGGAGCCATTAACATGGTTCTTTAGTATTCGAAGGTTTGAGCTATGTTGAGTATAGAGAGAGATCGGATTGACAGTCTTCGTTGGCACATGGCAGTTTTACATGAGGAGTTTCGTCAGGTTCGTAGGGATCGCGATGATACTCGGAGGAGACTTAGGAGGTTGGAGTCGTATGTTGAGAGACATTTGGGTTTTCACCCTTAAGACTAGTTTACCATATCATGTAGACATTAGAGCTGATGTATAGGTCTAGATGTTGGCAGTAGAAATAATCGTAAATCATGTACCTATTTTGGATTGGTTGTAACCGAATTATGCTTTTATTCGTAAAATAAAAATATTGTTTTGATTCTCTCGCGTATTCATCTATATTGTTATTTACTTGTTCTGGCAAAACATGTTCTATTGTATTTTCCTATATAAACCATATTTACCATTTATAATGGCTATATCTCGTATCGAATCTCATCATGCGATATGTCTTGTGACATAGAACAATGACTATCACTCGCTCTGGTATGACCCCTGAAGCAATCAAAGAACTCCATTAACCAAAAAAACAAAAGGGGGAAGAAGCTTTGGCTGCATCATGAGATGACCCCGTGCTGCCAATATTCTCGAGGACTGAGAATCAAAAGCAGAACTGCAGTGATGGATGATAATGGAAATGTGCGGTAAATAGGAATTGGTGATAATGGAAAGGTGAATGGAAATCCAAACAGAATGGTAGAGTGATAGACCTGTTTTATGCTAATAGAATGCACCTATCAGGACTCCTTAAAGTTCACCCACCTCAACTTTAAGGGAACGGAAGGAGTTGTCAGATTGATAAGGTGGTTTAAGAAGATGGAAACAGTGTTCCATATCAGTAATTGTCCAGAGAAATACCAAGTCAAGTATGCTACTTGCACACCGTTAAACAGTGCACTAACTTGGTGGAACTCACATAAGAGGACTATTGGGACTGAGGCTGCATTCGCCTGTCCATGGAGAGAGGCTCATATAAGCTAATGACTGAAGTGTACTGCATAACAGGCCCTAAAATGAGATACCAAACGATGAATCTTCTCTGTGAATTTGACCGTGAAGAACAATGACTTGGCTGCTTATACTCAGAGATTTCAAAAGTTGACTATGATGTGTACCACGATGGTCCTAGAGGAGGAAGATCGGGTTAAGAAATTCATTAGAGGACTCCCCGATAACATCCAAAGGAATGTAATTGTCGTTGAACCTACAAGACTGCAAGATGCGATTCGAATTGCTAACAACTTAATGGACCAAAAGTTGGAAGGAAAATGCGGTGTAAAAAATGCTAAGAACAAAAGGAGATTTTTTTATGTGAAAAGTCAATCAAGAAGAAAAAACCATTCAAAAGGCTAAATGTTAGAGGTCAAAATGTGGCGAGAGCTTATACGGCTGGCAACAATGAGAGAAAACCATATAATGGATCGTTGCCTCTCTGTAACAAGTGTAAGCTTCATCATGAAGGGCCTTGCACTGTGAGATGTGGGAAGTGCAACAAGGTTGGGCATTTGACCCGGGATTGTAAGGTCACAAGTTCCACTACTTCTACTCAGAGAGGTCAAGTAGTGAATCAGAGAGTTTTTACTTATTTCGATTGAGAAGGCAAGGATACTATTAGATTAATTGCCCAAGAGATTGAAACAACAAAACAAGGAAATAAGGCTGAAACAAGTATGGAGTGGTGAAGCAAGATGAAAAGCAATGTGCGAGGGTGAGAAGCTAACCCCGATTCCAATGTCATCAAGGGTGCGTTTCTTCTCAATAACCATTATGCTTCTATGATATTTGATTCGGGTGCCGATAGAAGTTTCATGTCGACTACATTTAGTACCTTGCTTGATATAACCCCCGATACTTTAGACGTTAGTTATGCGGTCGAATTAGCTGCCGGGAGAATTTCTGAGACTAATACCATACTTAGAGGTTATACGCTAGGATTGTAGTCTCCCATCAATATAACTTTACAAATGCTTAAACTTGTCGATTTTTGACGTCATGCAACGCCATGGATTGGTTAGCGAACCATCATGTGGTGATCGTTTGTAATGAAAAGATTGTGCGAATT
The DNA here is from genome assembly GCA_026074375.1 of Tanacetum coccineum. Lineage (NCBI taxonomy): Eukaryota > Viridiplantae > Streptophyta > Magnoliopsida > Asterales > Asteraceae > Tanacetum > Tanacetum coccineum. Next base: position 24,967 of record BQNB010014163.1, on the reverse strand, counting down.
CCCTATGGAGATGAAGTTTTGATAGTTCAAGGTGATGGAGACGGCAAAGGAGAGAATTCAAAGTTGAGCATTATATCGTGCACTAAAACTCAGAAATATATTAAGAGAGGTTGGCCAATTTTTCTGGCATAAGTTACGAAGAAGGAAATCGAGAACGAGTCGAAGGAGAAGCGACTTGAGGACGTGCCAACTGTACGGGACTTTCCTGAGGTATTCCTAGAGGATTTGCTTAGATTACCACCTACGCGACAAGTTAAATTCCAAATCGACTTGGTCCCTGGTGCTGCACCTGTGGCACCAGCCCCGTATAGATTAGCACCAACAGAACTACAAGAATTGTCTACTCAGCTACAAGAACTTTCTGACAAGGGATTTTTAAGACCGAGTCCCTCACCATGGGGAGCCTCGGTCTTATTTTTCAAAAAGAAAGATGGATCTTTTCGAATGTGTATCGATTACCGTGAGCTGAACAAGCTGACTGTGAAGAATCGATATCCACTTCCGAGAATCGACGACCTGTTTGATCAGTTGCAAGGATCAAGAGTCTACTCTAAGATCGACCTGAGATCTGGTTATCACCAACTCAGAGTTCGAGAGGAAGACATTCCAAAGACAGCGTTTAGGACACGCTACGGTCACTATGAGTTTCAAGTGATGCCGTTTGGACTGACCAACGCACCGGCGGTATTCATGGATCTGATGAATCGGGTGTGCAAACCGTACTTAGATAAATTTGTGATCGTTTTTATTGATGACATCTTGATCTACTCCAAGAGCGAAGAAGAGCACGCAGAACACCTTAAGTTAATCCTGGAGTTGCTTAAGAAGGAGGAATTATACGCCAAGTTTTCGAAGTGTGAATTTTGGCTGTCGAAGGTACAATTTCTTGGTCACGTGATTGATAGTGAAGGCATTCACGTAGACCCAACTAAGATTGAGTCAATCAAGGATTGGGCATCGCCTAAGACTCTGACAGAGATTCGTCAATTTCTAGGTCTTGCTGGCTATTAATGACGATTTATCAAAGGTTTCTCAAAAATTGCCAAACTTATGACGAAGCTGACTCAAAAGAACGTGAAGTTTGATTGGAGTGAAAAGGCAGAAGCTGCATTTCAACTGTTGAAGCAGAAGTTGTGTAGTGCACCAATTTTGGCTTTACCTGAAGGTAGTGAAAACTTCATGGTTTACTGTGATGCTTCTCGTAAAGGATTGGGCGCAGTTTTGATACAAAGGGAGAAGGTCATAGCCTACGCGTCACACCAACTTAAGATTCATGAGAAGAAATACACTACACATGACTTAGAGCTTGGAGCTGTAGTGTTTGCTCTCAAAATGTGAAGACATTATTTGTACAGCATGAAGTGCGTTGTGTTCACTGATCATAAGAGTTTGCAACATATTCTAGATTAGAAAGAGTTGAACATGAGACAACGTAGATGGTTGGAGCTGTTGAGCGACTACGACTGCGAGATTCGTTATCATCCAGGAAAAGCGAACGTGGTGGCAGATGCCTTAAGCCAAAAGGAACGGATTAAGCCACTATGAGTTCGAGCTTTAGTTTTGACGATTGTTCTGAACCTCCCTGTGCAGATCTTAGAAGCCCAGGTTGAGGCGAGAAAGGAGGAGAATTATGGAACCAAAGATTTGGGTGGTATGATTAAGAAGCTAGTGCAACGTGCAGATGGAACAATATGTTTGAGGAATAGAAGTTGGATACCCTGTTTTGGTAACTTAAGAGAGATGATTATGCATGAATCGCATAAGTCAAAGTATCCGGTACATCCTGGATCGGACAAGATGTACCAAAATTTAATGAAGCTGTATTGGTGGCCGAATATAAAGGTTGAGATTGCCACCTATGTTAGTAAATGTTTGACCTGTGCCAAAGTTAAGGCCAGATACCAAAAACCATCCGGTTTGTTGGTTCAACCTGTGATCCTAGTATGGAAGTGGGAAAACATTACTATGGATTTCGTTACTAAGTTACCAAAGACGACATCTGGTCAAGATACAATTTGGGTAATTGTAGACCGACTCATAAAGTCTGCTCATTTCTTACCAATGAAGGAAACCGACTCAATGGAGAAGTTGACGAGACAATACTTGAAGGAAGTAGTATCGAGGCATGGAGTACCGGTTTCGATTATTTTTGATCGAGACAGTAAGTTTACCTCTCATTTATGGAAATCGTTGAACGAAGCCCTAGGTACTCAATTGGATATGAGTACGGCTTACCATCCACAGATTGATGGTCAGAGTGAGAGAACCATCTAAACTTTGGAGGACATGCTACGTGCTTGTGCGATTGATTTTGGGAAAGGTTGGGATAGATACCTACCTTTGGTGAAGTTTTCCTACAATATCAAAGCTGCATCGTTTGAAGCTCTCTATGACCGAAAATGTAGATCGCCTATTTGTTGGGTTGAGGTTGGAGACGCTCAGCTCACTGGTCCGAAAATTGTTCATGAAACAACTAAGAAGATAATTCAGATTAAGAAGCATATTCAAGCTGCACGAGATAGACAGAAGAGCTACGCCAACAGAAGACATAAGCCATTGGAGTTTGAGGTTGGAGATAAGGTCATGTTGAAAGTGTCACTGTAGAAAGGGGTGATACGTTTAGGTAAACGGGGGAAGTTGAACCCTCTCTATATTGGACTTTTCAAAATTCTTGATAGGGTAGGAACGCTTGCGTATGGACATGAACTCCCAGATCAGTTGAGCCGAGTTCATAGCACTTTTCATGTTTCAAATTTAAAGAAGTGTTTCGTAGACGAACCACTAGCTATTCCGTTGGATGAGATCCAGATTAATGACAAGCTCCATTTCATTATAGAACCAGTTGAAATTATGGATCTAGAAGTTAAACTGCTAAAGCAGAGCCGCATCCCAATCGTGAAGATCCGTTGGAATTCGAGACGAGGGCCCGAGTTTACTTGGGAGCGCGAAGACCAAATGAAGAGAAAGTACCCTCATCTTTTCGTTAACCCTTCGTCCACGTCTTAAGCTTTGAGGATAAAACTTCTTTAACGGGGGGAAGAATGTCACACTCCGAAAATTTTAGGTCAGTATTTTAAACTTTTTCGACAATTATTTTTTGACTTTTATACGTTACGTTTGAATCTGGCAGTTTACCGGGAAGTTAACCCGCGTAAATCTGAAAAACATCATCGGACGCGTTTCGACTTTGGATTTTGATTAGTTTAGATATTATATGAGTTATTTTATCTTTTCTAAGTGTTTCATAGTTTACGATCACACCCGGTATTTATTTTTACGTCTTAACGTTTAAATTGCGTTTTTCACGTTTTTGACCTAACGGAACCCCGGAAACTCAAAATCTTTTCGTGTAAACTTTAGTTATCGTCCATCTCATATTCTTAAGTCAAAAATTTCATTCACCCTCTTCCCTTGTTGTATATTGGACGCCTAAACCCCAAACCAAATAAACCATGAGCATTGAAATTAAATAAATGGCATCTTATTTTGAAAAACTCATGCATGTGTGCATGTAAGAGGTGAAAATGACATATGAGTATGTCCCATTCATGCACAAATATCACCATTTAACTTATGCATGTGATGTTTAATCACATGTACACTATTTGACCAAGATTAACTAACTTATATGCTTGAATAATGAACCATGATCTAAAAATTTGAACCCATGGTCCTTGTGGCTTAGTTTCGGCCGAGCAAAGGTGAATAGTGTGCAAACACCTCTTGGATGTGTGTGGGTCACTTGAAGCCAACGTAAACATGAAATTAGTCCACCTTCTTGTTATAAAATACTAAGCATTTCACACTTTAGGGTTTTATTCTTTCACATAGTCTTCAAAAATTTTTCTCTTCCTTCCTTTTGCTCCCTAGCTCACGGCAAACATACACCCCTTTTAGGGTTTTCATATCTTTGATTTGTTGCATAATCTAAGCATACAAGGTTCATTTCTAAGAACATCTAAGGTGTTTTGAAGTATTGGTTCTTTGGTTTAAAGGGTTTCTTCAAGATTAAGTTAGGGTTTCCAGATTAGTTGTTGGGTTATATAGATATATTATTTTGGGTTATAGTGATTGTGATTTCTTACTTGTTCTTTATTTTTGTAACGTGAATCTAGAATATTTCGTTGTGGTTTACTTATGTTCTTCTTATGTGTTAAAGATCATTTACATTCCATAAGTTGTGTTTTATTTTTGAAAGATTATAAAACCAGATTTTATAATTAATGTTGTTACCATTGTTTTACACTTGTTAATATATTATGTTTTGGTTAGATGAGAGTTGAAGTGAGGTCGCAACAATAGAAATGAAAGGATTGGTTAAATTTAGGTGTGGTTTTGTTGTGGAGTTAGTGTGAACGGTAGATTAGGCTAGATTAGGCACTATGTGAAATTTGGTGGATTTTGGTTACGTTTTTTGCGATAAAGTGGGGGGTTTGTTGGCCAATTTTGTTTTGAGGTTTTTGGTCGACTAAAAATGTTTATACAAGAGACGATATAAGTTAGTTTTGGAGAACTTTCGTTTAGAATAGTTAGTTTTCATATATCGCACCTTAGAAATTAGATTAAACGACACTAGTTATGCCATAATGAAATTGAAATTTTTTGACTCATAAAACCGGATGAATAGTGTGTGATGTGAATAGTTAAATGAGTTTTCGGACGCTTTCGGACATTTTTGGACTTTCTAAACACTAGCAAACATATTGTAAACAGACCTTTGATTAGTATTCATTAAAGAAGTCCGTTAACATGTTTTTGGAAATGCGAGAAAGCTTACTAAAATAGTATGTTGTAAAATTAGCGAAACAGACATAGAAGTTAAGCGATTAAGGCTAGTTAGTGCGTTTTGAAAATATGGAAACTTAATAAATATTGGGGCGATATTAAGTTTTGAAAATAATAAACTTTCTAATATACTAACTTTCTAAAATTAGTAATTTTTGGTCAACGGAGAAACTTAAACAAAAACAATATTGTTTTTATTTCGTCATGATTTGATAATTAAACAAAGCAAACACACATGGATGTCTTTTTGCGTGTTGAAACTTATTGTTGCAATTCATTGGCATGTTTTTATGTGTTTTGAGATGCTTTATTATTCTAGGTAGCTCGGCTATGATTCTTGTTTCATCTTTTTTTGCGGTTTATCATTTGCTCATTTTTGCTAAGGTGAGATTCAAGCCCCATGTTTTAATATTTTTAACTTACTATTTTTTTTGGTAGGTGTGGGGGTAACTTTGCTGTTTTTAATCTATTGACTCAGTTACTTTACGATTCCTTTTCCTGATTACGTGGTGCTTATGTAGCGAATAAACCAATAATGCCCTAATCAATTCTTCATGAACGTCAATTGCTAACCGACCGTATTGGTTAAGGTAAGTAGCGTATGTTTGTAAATAAAATCTATTAGGTCTATTATCCTTATCCGGGTAAGTAGCGCTTATCTAGTTTCAGAGGATCCGAATCCAATCGGACTATATACCAAGTCGGAATGTCAATAGGGGATCCAGGTTAGTTACCTTTAGGGCGTGAAATTCTATTTGGCATATTAAAGGCTTCCTTTTAATTGAGCTTAGTGTCAGGAGCTTAGTGCAAACGTAATTGACTTTTTATGTGAAGTTGTATCTCCTATAAACTGTCACGTGCGTACTATAACTTGTGGTCCACCTTTTATATTAAATTCAATACCTATGATTCACCTAACTTTTGTTGACTGTTTGTAGCATGTTTTTATCAGGTGCTTAGTCTGTGATGATCTTTGCTTGCTTTATGGTGTTGCTTGCTTTTGGGTATGATTTTCAAAGAATTTATTATTATTATGTTAACCATCGTTGTCATACTTTATAACCTTGTTTTTCGTTTCCGAATATTATTATTGGGGACTATGTAATATACTTTAACTATTTAATTAATGGCAATGATGTTGGATTTTTATATAGTACCATAAGAGCGTCGTTCTTTGTATCTTGTATGATGTATATAATGACTCACGCCACCACAGGAATAGTATTTCTGAATAGCACGTTTGGGGGCGTGATCTGTCTTTCCACCGAACGTCTATCTAATTGTCTAATCTTCATAAAGTTGCAAAAGAGATTTGGGACAGAGTTAAGCTTCTTATGCAAGGAACAAAATTGTCATTATAAGAAAAGGAGTGTAAGTTGTATGCCGAGTTTGATAAGTTTACATTTGTAAATGGTGAAACACTATATCAGTACTACTAGTGATTTGCTTAACTCATCAACAACATGAATGTTATCAATATGTCAATGAGACCAGTTCAAGTGAATACAAAGTTTCTGAATAGTCTTCCACCAGAATAGTGTAAGTTTGTGACAAATGTGAAGTTGGCAAGATATTTGCATACAACAAACTATGATCAATTATACTCTTACCTTGAACAAAATGAGAGGCATGCAAATGAAACTCTCTTGATTCGTGAAAGATACCAAGATCCTCTTGCATTTTTTGCTAACTACCATCAATCACCATCTCAACTTAACACCTATCACTCTCAATACAATCGTACACAGTTTCCTCAACAATCATACATGGTTTCATAAGTTCACTCTCGTCAACCATACTCACAAATGTATCCACCATATCATCCATCATAATCACAAATCTGTTATTTATCCGTTCCACCATCACAACAATATCAGTCTCATCAACTCGAAACTGACGCCATGTGGTGTTATTTTGATGCCTTCTTGACTTCTATAGAACCAAAGAACTTCAAACAAGCAATGACCTAACCATTACAGATCGATGGAATGCAAGAAGAAATTCATAAATTTGAAAGGCTACAAGTTTGGAAATTGGTTCAGTGTCCAGACAAAGTCATGTTGATCAAACTAAAATGGATTTACAAGGTCAAGACATATGAATTTGGCAGGGTACTAAAGAATAAGGCAAGATTAGTTGCTCAGGGATTCATGTAAGAGGAGGGTATAAATTTCGAGGAATCATTTGCACCGGTTGCAAGAATAGAGGCCATCTGTATCTTTATAGCAAATGCAGCCAACACGAATATGATGATCTTTTAAATGGACGTCAAAACGGCTTTCTTAAATGGCGAGCTCAAAAAAGAGGTCTATGTTTCTCAACTAGAAGGATTTGTTGATCAGGACAACCCATCGCATGTGTACAAGCTTAAAAAAGCCCTCTACGGTCTTAAACAAGCACCACGTGCATGGTACGACATGCTGTCAAGTTTCCTTATTTCAAAACATTTCTCTAAAGGTGCAGTGGATCCAACACTCTTCACACGAAAAGCAGGAAACGACTTATTACTAGTATAAATTTATGTTGACGATATAATATTTGCATCCACTAATACTGCTTTATGTTATGAGTTTGCTAATCTGATGACCACTAAGTTCAAGATGTCGATGATGGAGAAGATGTCATTCTTTTTAGGATTACAAATTTCTCAAAGTCCCAAAGGCATCTTCCTAAACCAGTCAAAATATGCTTCTGAAATTATAAAAATATGGTTTGCTAAATAGTGATTCTATAGACACACCCATGGTAGAAAAGAATAAATTGGATGAAGATCTACAGGGGACACCAGTTGATGCTACACTTTACCGTGGCATGATTGGTTCCTTCATGTATCTGACATCCAGTAGACCCAACCTTATTTATGCAGTCTGCTTATGTGCCCGGTATCAGGAAAAGCCTACCGAAAAGCACTTAAATGCGGTTAAGCGGATCTTTCGATACCTAAAGGGAACCATTAACATGGGTCTCTGGTATTAGAAGGATACCGGTATGTCTTTAACAACATATTCAGATGCAGATCATGCAGGGTGTTAGGACACTAGACGCAGTACATCAAGAAGCGCTTAATTCTTAGGTGACAAACTTGTTAGCTGGTCTTCCAAGAAGCAAAAGAGCACTGCGATCTCGAGTACAAAGGCTGAATATATTGCCTTATCTGGGTGTTGTGCTCAAATCCCATGAATGCATTCACAGCTAACATATTATGGATTTCAGTTCAATAAGATTCCTCTGTACTGCGACAACAAAAGTGCAATTGCTTTATGCTGCAACAATGTTCAACACTCAAGAGCAAAGCACATCGATGTACTCTACCATTTTATAAAGGAGCATGTGGAGAATGGAATAGTGGAACTCTACTTTGTTAGGACGGAATATCAACTGGCTGACATCTTCACCAAACCCTTGGCTCGAAAAAGATTCAACTTCTTGATCGAAAAGCTCGGTATGAGAAGCATGTCTCCGGAAACGTTAAAAATAGTCTGATTGAGGAAGAAATTGAGTAATTGTTGTAAATCGGAATATATACTATGTATTATATTGTATATAGTGTAATATCATATAAACCATAAATAGTTTTATTTTGTTTAGAATTTTTTTACAAATGAGAATTTATAAAGTTAAAAATTCAGAATACAATTTTTCTAAATATAGTTTTTGATGACATGTTTTCTAGAAATGTCATTCAATAATGGCACAAAGCGGTAAATAAAGTTCAAATAGAAAATATGTCATATGGCTTGTTATTATTTCAGATAATAACCCGATCATAACCTTAAAGGCAAGTATTTTCAAAATAAAAGCTTTTCCTAACAACGGGAAATTTAATTTTCTCAGGAATGAATTACTTCATATTCATTCATATAGGCTTTTATTTTATGATGTTTATTTTGCAATACAACCCGTGCTTCCTTTATACAAATGAATGTACGTGTCAGTGCATTTATTTGTCAAAATAAGAGAAATCTTATTTAATGGTGCTGATTTTTTTCAGAAATAAAATAATCATCTCTGTAATTCATCAAAAAAAAATGATTTTTCAATGCATTTGACCACTCAAACAATGACTACAACTCTTTAAATAGAAAACGGGTCCTAGTTTGAGGGGGAGACAATGTCAAATTTCTTCTTCAAAAAAAATCATCAAGAAATAAAAGGAAAAAGGTTTTAAACAATAACGAGTTAACAATTAAAGGGAAGTTAATTAACTTTATCCTATTTGTGCCTTAAATGTTATGTGTTTATGCCTTTAGGGAGTATTTATCAAAAAAATAAGTAGGCTAGGACATTGTTGGTAATCTTTAGGGACTAATTTTACCATAAGTGAAACTATATTATGCATTAGAAAACTTATTAAGTAAAATAGAAAGGAGAATAGAGTTCAGGGGGGCATTTGTGTTAAAAATCAAACTTTTTTTTAACAAACACCCCCTTCCCTCCCTCGTCACTCACACAAACACTCAAACATACTTAGAATTTTTTTTCCCTCCCACCCTTAAAATCGTCAACCACAAGAACACTTCAAATCGTGCTTATCAAGACTTGAGGTAAACTACAAACATGTTCTTTACTATCTAAACAACTCATCACCAAAAGGAATTAGATTTTAACTCGATTTTTTGCTTAAAATCCCTAGAATTTGGTTTAGGGTTAGTAAAAATCAAAAGTGGATCAAATTCAAAATTGATTGAGGGGTTTTGATGCTTAAGGTGTGTAGTACACTCGAGTATAGCAGTTTTGAATAGGGTTAACACATGGTTACATTTTGCTTGATTCTTAAATTGGGTGTTTGGAAATTACTTGAAATTTGTGTTGGGTTTGTGTTTTATATGTGCTTATAACCTTTCTTGAATGCATATGAATGAGAAATTCCATAACTTGTATGTAAATTTTGTGACTTTGATTCTAACGAGTGTTAATTTACTCGCTCTTTACTCTAAATGAAAATTTGGTTGTTAATTCTTGTTATAACTGATAGATTATGTTTAAATATGATTGGTTCATGTGTTTGTGTTGTATAAGTGCCATAAAATAGAAATTTGTAAAAATCAAAATTTATAAGGACGCGTTTTAATTTAACGCCTCTTTAGACGGAAAATTTTACCAAGTTCTATAGACGGCGATTTTATCACGCTTAAATTAGACGTGATATATACGATGATTCTATGGAACAAGAATTTATTACACCTATTTCTAGATGGCATTTGAGAATGTTTCCGTATGGACGGCGATTTATACATTCCCATTTAGACAGTGATTTATACATAGGACTATAGACGGCAATTTATACATGTTAATTAAATAGCGTTTTATACACTTTTTGGTAGACGGCGATTTATACATGGTCATAGGCGGCGATTTATTCATAGGTAATTAAAAATTGATTTTTTTCCTAAATGTTTTAACTTGAATAACTCTACTTAGGTTAAAATCTTATTTAATATCATATGTGAATCGCTAAATTGAAAATGTTTGACCTATAGCTAGTTTGTTGACCGTTAAGTTAACTTTCTGATTAATGTCTTTCGTCCCACACTTTATCTGAATACCTAATAATGTGTTAAATCTGTCTTGCTAATGTCTGAATATTTCTTGCCTAAGTTAAACTCCATGAATAGGAATAGGTCAATCTGTGATATATAAGTTTTGTTATATATGAACTGTATTGGACTACTCTTAGCAGAAACATGAATCCAGTTGCCGCTAAGCAAGTTGCTCTCAGCAATTCTTTGGTTCCTTCTGAGAAAAGACTAAAGATTGAAAAGTGCAATGCAAGAATAGAGTTCAGCAAGCCACAAAGAGAAGAAACATATCAAGTTACATTGGATGCTCTTAAACTCTCTTAATGCTATCTTGCATTCTTGATCACTGCTGAAGTCCCTGAAGTATACATGCATCAATTCTAGAACACCATCCAAAAGATCAAAGACACAGATGCATATCGGTTCAAGCTGGATAAGAAGAAGTTTCGAGTTGATACATAAGTCTTTCGTGAAATTCTCCAGATTTGTCCCAGACTTCTTAACTAAGACTTTATTGAACCTCCTTTAGAAGAAGAATTGGTTACATTTATCCAGGAACTTGGTTATTCTGGCAAGTGTGATATGCTATCTACTATCCATACTGATCAAATGCACCAGCCTTAGAGAACATTTGCTACGATTATCAATAGGTGCATCTTTGGGAAGACAACAGGACTTGATAGACTTAAGGAATCACGAGATCAAATCTTGTAGGGTATGCACATCAAGAAGAATGTTAACTATGTTTCTCTACTGTGGGAAGACTTTATATATCAAGCTGACAACAGAGAAATAAGTTCAACAAGGAAAGAGCACATACGCTACCCAAAATTCACCAAAGTTATCATCAGTCATTTCATCTCTAAAGACAAGACCATTTCTACGAGGAACAAGATCAATCTTCACACAATTTGTGATGACACATTGCTCGGTACATTGAAGTTTGTCTCCAAGACACAAGATTATCAGCAGTATGGAGCCCTAATTCCTGATGATATGATCAATCAAGATATCAAAGATTCTAAAGCTTACAAGACTTACTACGACTTTGCTACTGGAAAAGCTACTCCCAAGAAAGCAAGGAAGTATAAGAAAGTTGCTTCACCCTTAATAAAATTGTCTCATGTCTTGGAAGAAGAACTTGCAGTGAAGCCTAAGCAAGCTAAGAAACCTGCCAAGAAGTCTACTACTGTGCCAACAACAGGTGTTGCAATCAGAGACACTCCTAGTGAGTCTGTGCCAAAGAAGAAAACACCAGCTAAAGTTGATAGAGGCAAAGGCATGGATCTACATTCTGATGTGGCATTACTTAAAGCTGCTCAGCTTAAGAAAACTCTTAAGAAAAGCAAGCTAGAAACTCATACGCTTCATGCAAGTGGCTTAGGTGATGGAGTTGGTTCCCAACCAAAGGTTCCTAATGAGCAAGAAGACAAGACAACTGGTACAGATGAAGGAACTGGTACTATACCAGGGGTTCTCGATGTACCCAAATATCTATCTGAGAGTGAAAATGAATCTTGGGGAGATAGTGGTGATGATGAAAGCAATGATGATGACAGTGATGAAGTAACCAAGGATGACGATGAAGATGATGTTGAAAGTGATGCTGATGATGACAAAGAAGCAAGTGACAGTGGAAAGACAGATTCTGATGAAGTGAGAATCTTAATCTCAATCAGAATGACGATGAAGAAGAAAAACATAAAGAAGAGTATGTACGTACTCCTGATAGCTTTGAATTCAATGATGATGATGAAGAGTATGAGGAATTGTATAAGGATGTGAATGTGAGGTTAACAGATACAGAGCATGAAGAACAAGGGAAAGAAGATGAAGAGATGACGGATGCTGGTTGTGATGATAGTACTCAACATACCAAATATGAACAAGTCAAGGATGATGAACATGAAACACTTACAACTATTAATGACACCCAAAAGACTGAAGGTCCAATGCAAAGTTCGTCTGTGTCTTTCGACTTTACAAATCAATTTATAAACTTGGACAAGGTTCCGCCAACCGACACTGAAGTCGTTTCTATGATGAATGTCAAGGTTCGTCATGAAGAACCAAGTACTCAGACTCCACCTCCTCTTAACATACCTGTCACGGTAATCTCGAAAACGTCTACTTCAGCTGGATCAACCATCCCTCTAACAATTCCACCAATCACTCCTCTTCAAAAACAATCAACACCAACACCAACTCCTGCACCAACAACTACAACAACTACAACTTCAATCCCTGCTCTTCTAGATTTTTCATCCTTGTTTGGATTTGTTCAAAGAGTTTCTGCTTTGTAAAAAGAGCTTTCTCAATTGAAACAAGCTGACTACTCTGCACAACTGCTCAAAATGATAAAGTCACAAATTCCTGCAATGGTGGATGATCAACTCAGCACAAGACTTAAAGATTCAATCAAGAAGTTTTTCAGGTCATACATTACAGAATTTGAGAAGAAGGCTAAAGATGAGAGGAAGAGATACATAGATCTTATTGAAAAGTCTATGAAATAGATTATCAAATATGAAGTCAAGAATCAAATATTCCTTAAAATCCTACCAAAGGGAAGTATGTGATACGCCAACTCCTATGATTCACAACTATTACTGAATCAATCGAGAAATATTCGTCTTGGATAAATCTTCCTCTTAACCAAAGTCAACATACGAGGCAGCAACATCACTCATTGAATTTGAATTAAAGAAGATCCTCTTAGACAAGATTCAGAAAAGTAAATTGTATCGAGGCGCTCAAGAACACAAAGATCTCTATGATGTACTGGTCAAATCTTACAAGCTTGACAAGGACCTCTTAGAATCTTATGGTAAAGTATATTCGTTAAAGAGAGACCGAGAAGACAAAGACAAAGATGAAGACCCTCCAGCTAGATCAGACCAAGGGTTGAAGAAGCAGAAGACAAGTAAGGATGCTGAACCATCAAGAGGCTCTAAGTCTAAAGAATATAAGTCAAACTCATCCAAAGGCTCTAAGTCTCAGTCAAAATCATCTGGCAAGTCTGCTCAAGCAGAAGAACCAGTGTTTAAGACTGCAGACACATAGATGCCACTGAATCAAGGAGAAGATTTGGGTAACACTAACGATCAACCCAATGTCAAGGCAGCTTTAAAGGATGACTGGTTCAATAAACCCAAGAGACATCCGACTTCAGTTTTAGATTGGAATACTACAAAGTCAATTAATTTTAGACCACCTCAGACTTGGATAAGCAAAATTGCCAAAGCAGGAAAACCTCCTCTCACTTTTGATGAGCTGATGAGCACTCCCATCGATTTCTATGAATATGTCATGAATAATCTCAAGATTGAGAATCTGACACAAGAACAAATCGTTGGAACTCGAGTATCACTTCGAAGAATGTTATAAAGCTGTCACAGATAGACTTGACTGGACGAACCCTATAGGACACGAATATCCATTTAACCTTAGCAAGCCTTTACCATTAATTAAAGATCAAGGTCGTCAAGTAGTCCCTGCTAACTACATCATCAACAACGACCTCGAAAATTTGAAAGGTGGAAGTTCAAGCAGAAAATATATGACTTCTACAACAAAAACCAAGGATGCTAAGTATGATACTATTGAGGGCATAGAAGACATGGTTCCATCGCAATAGAGTCCAGTAAAGGTAGTTTATGATAAATATGCTATCTGGGGAATCACTTATTGGGGTCTAAAACGACAAAAGTTCTATGGATAAGCAAGCAACAGGCAGTCCAAGCATGATGCGTTCTCCACAAAAAGAATCATTGCAGCAACCCATGTTAAAGCTATGAAGTTGTACGATTACGGGTATCTAGAGGAGATTATAGTTCGAAGAGGAGATCAACAGCTCTACAAGTTCAAAGAAGGTGACTTCCCAAGAATTAATTTGCGTGATATTAAAGACTTGCTGCTTCTCTTAGTTCAGAAGAAGCTCTCTAATATGGAAGAAGATGTCATTTTCGAATTGAATGTGACATTGCGGATGTTTACCAAATGCATTGTCATTCTTAAGCGGGTGGAAGACCTTCAACTGGGAGTCGAAAGCTACCAGAAGAAGCTTAATATTACCAGGCCTGAGACTTTTAGGTTCGACATTACCAAAATGACCCCATACACTGCATACAACAATCCACAAGGAATCATATATCAAGACAAGTTCAAAAGAAACAGGTTGATCCGCTCGGATGAACTCTACAAGTTCTGTGATGGCACACTCACATCTGTTCGATGAGTTCTTTATGATATTGCTTCCAGCTTGGAGATGGATTACTTGCCAAAAAGAAGATGGAGTAAACTAGACAGGAAAAGGTCTCGCATAATGATCAAGGCGATCGATCAACAACTCTTTAAAAGAAGGTTAATGAGGAATCTAGAGAAGTTTGCTGGAGGGAGAGAATACGGAAAAGACTTCAGGCTGCTTGAACGGACAATATGACTTTGTCATATTTTGTCCTACTCCATTTCATGTCATTCTCTCGTAATTTCAAATATTGTGAATATGTAAATAAGTAGTGTAAGATTAGAATTAGGCAGATATAGTGTTTAAGTGCGAATTTTCAAGAATTTCTTAGTAGATTAAAAAAAATTCAAATTAACGCACTCAAATACCATATAATTCCCTCATAATTTGAGGGGGAGCATTAAAATGTTCCTAAGGCTTGTTAATAATTGGAACATTTTTTCCCCGAAAGCATTAATATTTGAATCAATTGATATCCAAAATATCAAGAGATTTGATATTTTTGATAAGGGGAGAAAATGTGATTAAAATATATGGCTAAAGATGTGAATTTAAGGACTCAAGTGGAAGCTTCACCCTTCATGTGCTAAACATTTTTGAATATTGATGCACATGTTGAGGGGGAGCATTAAAAATGATTTCAAGGCTATGAATGATACCAAAAGACCGATCATGTATTTAGATATTTGGAGTTATAAGGTGGTTTGGTATAGGTATTCATTCCCATGATCTAGTCAGAACCAGAGGGATCTACCGAGGGACATTCCGTTAGTTAGAACAGAAAGTCCTTAGGTATGATAAAAAGGAGAAAAAGTGAGAAAAGGGAATAGTGCCGACTGAGATGGAGCTAGTACTGGAACAAACCCAACAAGGTACTAGCCATGAAGTCTCGGTAAGCACTGAAAGGGTTGAAGAATGAAAAAGAAAAGTTAAGATAAAGGGTGAAAAGAAAGAAGCCCTCCTTACACTTAGGCAGAAACCGGGTCAATACATAAACTGTCAGAAACACTAAGCTGTTGTCTGGTATTGAAGACAGTCGTCATGGACCCAGTGACGCAATGCACAACCCTCCCTAGCCACTCAAGGTCTCTTAAAAGACTCTTGTTTCATTTCTCACTTTTCAATTTATTAATTATTTGTTATCTATAACTATGTTACTTCTATTAATAGGTTAATCCTATGCGTAACCCTATGTTAATCCTAAATGAAGGGATAAAGGAGTTTTTCAGTCTTGAGGACTGGCACGGGTTTTGTGGTACTAAAATCAACTTAAGACATTTAAACACACGCAAGCAAATTAACAGAAGATAAAAAGAGCGGGTCAGCCAAATATAAGGGAAAATTGTATTAGCCTTTATTAATTCTAATCAGAACATTGGTAGGTTATTTAGTGCAATGTTTTATCTTATAGCGAGGCGGCATTATCATTCTTAAGTTTATGGCGGTACTTCTTCCTGTAATCTAGACACGTAATTCTATCACCATTAAACGCATTCCGCATTAAAGGCATCCTTATTTGCGGATTATAATCTATCTTAGGATTAAAGCAATGGTGATCTTGTTAATCCATAGTTCATGGAGGACTTTACCCGTTACTGCTTAATGGTTTTTATGCACGTAGTCCACTAATAGTCTTACAATTAAACTAAGAACGTACTCGTTGATCCTGGGTCACTGCCGTCCAACTATCTAAAGGGGCTAAAGATAGGTCGTTATTTTTGATCACTTTTGGTTTATATGTTGAACTCTCTATATAGAGAGGCTATTCCTAAAATCTAGATTACTTAGTCACGTATCATTAGATCCTGTTGATGATTGGTAGCATACTAAAGACCGTAAACAACTATTAAATTGATAAACCATATAACATGCAATCAATGATAAATTGGCAATTGAGTTTACAACAACAAACATTCCAGTTCTTCATTTAATGGAAAAATACGGAAAGGTATTAGCCCTTCAAATGTCTTAATCATTACAAGAAGTAAGAATTTAGCCAAGGTTACACTAAACCGTAGGTTAACGAATGATACCAAATACTAAATGATTATAAGAGTATAGAGTTACAAGTTGTTTCCTATGGAATTGGATTACGTTGCAAGAAACCTTTCATGTCTATTCTTCTTCTCTATAAATTGAATTTTAGGTTTAGGTATAGAAAATTGTTTTAGTCACCCTTAAAACTCGTTTTGAGTTTTCTATTGTTAAGGTATGGAAAAAAGGTCGATACGGCGTATCAAAAGTCTTCGGGGAGTTATTGGGTGTTTTATTAGAGTAGGGACACGTTCGATATCTTCCAGATAATTTTATTTTCATTATGGCTTGAAGACTGCGTTATTGGTCTTTCTTGGGATACGACGTATTGGATCTTGTCTTCATTTGTGGTATTTTGTGAAGTGTAGGCAGTGGATTCGCTGTATTCATCCTTGATAGGATACGGTGTATTGGTTGTCAGAACGTAATATATTTAAAATATCCTTTGATTAAGCTTAAGAATGAGTGTCTTTTAGTCAACTTTCTCTAAAGTATACTCCATAATTACTGCTATTCTTAATTACAATTGAATTTAACGTAAATTTTTTGCCTATAATTACACAAAATAGATTAATTACATGGGATAAATGATGCTATAAAAGTGACATCATTTGATGTCATCACCCTCCTTACACTTAGGTAGAAACCGAGTCAATACGTAAACTGACAGGAACACTAAGTTGTTGTTTGGTATTGAAGATCTTGTCGTCTGGACCCAGTGAAACAATGCAAACCTCTAGCCTCTCAAAGGTCTCTCAAAAGACTATTAGCTTTTCAGTTCTCACATTGATTAAACGCATTTCATATTGACTTTCTGACTCTGAGTTAGTTGGATTGAAAAAGGTAACCAATCTGCTCCAGCCTCATGATTCTAAAACCAAAATGGGCCACTTTGAAGTCTAGAGCCAAAAGAGATCATCCATAAATCTCGTAGGATACTATTCAATTTTATTTGTTGCTCAAACATTTGTAAAAACAGTAATAATCCTAAGAGTCATTCGCATTATCCCTTGTGATATTGACAGAAAACATCTGTGTAGTTGATTCTAAAGTATTCCAAGTGACGATGGAAATCCTTCCAGAGCCAACATCAAACAAGCTTTGAGGTAGGTGACTTGTGAGATCCCGTAAGGATTAAACTTATCTGGATATCAATTCGGTCCAGGTTAGGATTGACGGTGTGAATTTTGGAAAAGTATAAAAAAACTGGTGGTTTGTTATAAAAAACTGTTTGCTTCTTAAACACACCGAACTGATTTTCCTAAATCAATTTTCAATCTTATATCCATGGGAAGCCTCACAAGGGTATCTGGACATAGGAAAGCTGAACACGAACTGACGGCTTAATCGGGAAGATAGTAACTTACCGGTTCACTCTTACCGTGTTGTCTACTTTGAGATGCTCCGGTAATGAGAACGGATAGTACAGTTGCGAAACCCTGTCAAGGAAATTCTTCAAAATTCTACCTGATCACAGGCAGAATTTATACTGATCAACGAGGAACCGTGGTTATTGCAACAATATTCAACAAAGTGACAAAGCCACTTTCATCTATACATGTTGATTATCACTAACCCTTTCATGCAGGTAATCACGTGGTCGCTAACTATTGGTCAAGACAAGTCAAGATTCATAGCCGACTTGCATCATCCTGATCGACTTACTTAAGGACATCATGAAGCTTAAGTACAAGTTTCTTGAATTTCGTAAGTCTGTTAACGACGTCTTCTTGAAGCGACGAAGTGTTAAAGTTAAAGAACTTCAAGAAAGATGTTTTATTCAAGCTTTCAATCTCAAGAAAAGTATGAGCATGTTGGTCCAAAAGTCACAAGTACACAAGACGGCGATAATATCTCAAGATGATGATAAGAGATTATGCTTGGTTGATGATCTCAAAGAAGTTCAAGTTCACATACAAGTCAAGCTATATGGAACAAGCTCAAGCCTAAAGTCAATGATCACTACAACATATCACAAGCTAATGATTGAAGTTTAAAGACTACAAGCTCAAGATTGAAGACAAGCATAGTATGCTGGGTTTAACAGTTTTGTAAAATGGAGTGACCTCTTTTAGGGGGAGATTGTTAGGAATACGAAAAGTATCGGTCACTTCCATAATATTGTAAGATGGGCTCGTAGTATAGTTTTTGGAACCTAGATAAGGTAGAAAGGCCCAAGGCCCATGTTAAGCCCATTAAGGGTCCATATGGCCGGCCACTCCTAAGTATTTATACCCCTCTCTACACCTTGGAGAGGGTTGGTTGTTCACTTGTTTATTTCTAATCTAATTTTTCTCTCTTTCCTTTCTCTCTCTAAGTGTTCAATCCTTCTACTCTCTCTCTCTAGATTTCTTGTCATTTGATTGTGAGATAAGATACATCATATATTATACACCCAACTCGAGAGTTCTCTTCACTATGTCAACAAACTCCTTTTAGGCGAAGAAAACCGTACACAAGTAGCTTACACCAATTTCCAACACTAAGCCAAATGTCAAGTCTTAATCTTAGCTAGAACCAATCTACCACACAGTGGTATTTTGAGGCATAAAATACTAACCACACTAACGAGATATCACTTCACCTAAACACTAACACGATCAACCCGATCTAACTATTACACATAATCATAAAAGATATAAATGAATTGCAAGATATAACACAATCGTAACTATGTTACGTGAACACCAACTAAGCTATAATACTTCTTAACTTGATGACTAGAAGTATTATTCTCTTGCACTTGAGGATCTAAGCTTGAATCACTTGAAAATAAATACTTAAGATTAAATGATCAAAGGATTGTAGGAGATGTATAAACTGATTTAGAACAGAAAGAAAATGAGTGCAAAAGGTGAAAAATATGTGGGGAACATTCTACTATTTATAGGCTGAGCTGGGAGCCATTTTACATGGCCGGCCCCCTTAGCTCCATGGCCGACCCTCTTATCACTAAGGGGGCCGCCCATAGTAGGACGCTCCCATTTTTGTCTTTTCCAGGGGAGGTGTTTCCTGTATCAGTTTTATACAATTTTAGGGGGGAAATTTGAATTCAAAATATTTATTTTAAATAAAAGATTTCTTGTAAATACCAAAAATGTTTTGTATAAGTTTTAAAAATATGTGTTACATTTTATAAAAATATAAAGTTAAAAAAAATAAATTCCTTTGATCACAAATAAATTAAGCATTTATTTATTCATACATTTAAGTGATTAATTTTCAAAATGAAAATTTATGACTAATTACTTGTTTACGTTTAATTTTACATAGAGCATTTTTACATTTTGTGATTATCAAAACGTAGAGAATTAGAAAAATATCAATAACGTTTTTAGGCATTATTTCTATCAACACAACAAAAGCTTTGTCTGAACCCGGAACACTTTCACTTCACCATGGATACAAGAAAAATAAATAAGAAGAAATGATAAGAATTTTAGAGAGGGAAAAAAGAGAGAGAAATAAAGAGAGAAAATAAGAGATGGTTGAATCTAGCAAATGTGTGAGAAAACAAATGAGACCAACACCCTCTCCACACTTGGAGAGGGGTATTTATACCACCTTAATGGGCCGGCCTTGTAAGGCTTTTGTTGGGCCATGTGCTATTTGTTTCTTGGTTCAGGCTTGGGATTACTTTGGACCTTAGTCCAAAACGCGTACAATATTAGATTAATTAAATGAGCCCGATCCCTGTTCTAGCCTATTACAACATTTAATTAAATAAATAATAAATGACCGAGACCTAATATTCCTAATGAACGAACTTCTTGTTCGACTCAATATTTTAAGGCTAACAATCTCCCCCGAAGTGAGTTCATTGTGACACTCCTTCATGAGATCAATGAGATTGCTTTTGTTGTTAAGCTCTTGAGTCTTTGGTCTTTATTATGTTGTAGGCTTGTTCCTTCATGCTGTGTGATCTTTGATCTTGAGCCTTTGTCATTGTCTTTTGACTTCGTCTTTACGTCTGAGATCTTTAAATCTTTTCCTTGTTTGTCTTGATCGTCTTTGCCACCTTGCGATCTTGTATCTTGACCAACATGCTCATACTTTGCATCATCTTGAAAGCTTGTTGATAATCTCCCTTGATAGACTTGAAATCTTAAAGGAAGATCTTGTTTATCAGAGTTTGCGGAAGTCTTTGTCTTTAATTCTTGAGCTTTCTTGATTCTTGAATCTTGATGCTTATAGTATGTCTTTGTAGTTTGAGCATGAGCATGTGGTAATGAATCCGACTTCAGCTGGAATGAGGCTGCAACACCGTCGTTTGTACCTGCATTTTAATGTTAGTGATAAACAGCAGATATGGACGAATATGGCTTTGTCATTCGTCAAGATTCGGTTGCATTAACCTCCGGTTCCATGAGGACCATTTTACAGTATAAATACTGTACCTGTGATCAGGTAGGTTCAATTTAGAAGAACCTCCTTGACAGGGTTTCCAGCTCAAAGTGTTAGATCCTCTAACGAGTATGCATTAGATTCACCGTACTTGCTTGTTCTCAATACCGGAACGTCTCAAAGCAGACAACACGATATGAGTGAATCAGATAGTTACTATCTTTCTGATTGAGTCGTCAATTCATTTACTGGATCAAAATCGATATCCAGTTAACACAAGCTTGATTCATATATAATCTCGTAAGTCACCTACCATAGAGCTGTTTGATGATGGCTCTGGAAGGATTTCCATCGTCACTGTAAATACTAAGCAGTATCACTCTGTTAATACAAATATTCGCGCAAAAACAATATTTATATTTAATGATCTTCGTGTTTTGATAATAACAAATATAATGTCATACTACGTAAAAGTTTACGTAAACAAGTTATTTAGTCAAAAGTTTACTTGACGACGACTAATCACTTAAGGTATGAATATGGCATTATTAAACATAGTTAATGATCAAAGAAAAATATTATCATTTGCATAAATCTTCTCTAATCAAATGATTCAACTTAACACATGATTAATTATAAGCTAGTTATATTAATCATGTAAGACAAAATAGGATTAACCATAAGTGGAAACAATCTTTCCAAATCTTTCTAAATCTTCCCAAATCTAGAAAATCTTTCCTTATTCATGTTAAGAAATATTGTCTTCTAGAAGAATCTAATTAAACTAATTTTAATAAGTACAAAACAATATTTTGTATAGATTTGGGGTTAATCACAAAATGACAATTTTTTTCCCAGCTCCTCCCACGGATCCACCAAATGCACTACACTGATCTAGGAGATGGTGGATCCGTGGGTCGCACGTCTTTTTCCCCTGGGACAAAATTTGAATTTCAAATGGTTGCCTATAATACCAACCTCACTCCCTCATTTCAAATAACTCTTGACAAATATTTTTCTTATACATATTTTATCTTTTGCATATTCTTTGATCATTATACTTGTTACATAATCCATTTACAATTTGTGATCATAATCATTTGACTCTTTAGGTGAAGAACACTCAAAAGAAGACGGTCAAGCTTCAAGTGTATTAGTTTAGTTGTGTCTTCTACGTTTGTCGATAATCATCATCTTGTATATTTGTGTTGTGTTTTGTGTGTATCATAATGTGTATGAAGGTTGCATTTAGGCCCCCCCTCAAATACATAGAGTGTTAGATTGGTTCTATCTCGAAAGTAGAAACCCTTGTATTTAGCTTTAGTACCCAAAAAAAGTGGTACAGGACGTTTGTACCGGTTTACTCTGCCTAAAGGGGAGCTTGTTGACATTAGTAAAGATAACTCTCAAGTTGGGTATTGGGAGTGTAGTAGGGCGAAGAGGTGCTTCGTAGCCAAACCACTATAAATCATTGTGTTATCGATTTGATCTTTCTTATCTTTACTTGCTTATATTTTGTTGTTAGTATATTTATTTATTGCATTGCTATCATATACACGTGTGTGTATCTCTTGAATTCACATAAGTGGACAATGTAAGTTTTAATTTTAAAACGGTAAAAACTATTCAACCCCCTTCTAGTTTCCACAATTGGTATCAGAAGCGAAGGTCACGCAAGATCTTTAACGTATATTGTACATTAAAGCTTGAATCGATATATGGATTCGAATAAATATCTAGAAGGGCAATCTATGCAAAGACAACCTCTTTTTAAAAGTGATCATTTTATTTATTGGAAAAATAGATTTGAAACTTACGTGAAAGCAAAAGATTTAGATCTTTGGCATATTATCTTGAATGGTGATTTTCCGCCGGTTGCTAGAAATAAAGAAACCCAAGTTTTGGAAACGGTTCCTTTAAACAACAAGATGATGATCTTAAAAAGAAACTTGCAAAAAATAATGAAGCTAAAATGGTTCTTTACAATGCTTTACCTAAAAAGGAATAGGAAATTATTTTTATGTGTTTTTTAAATTGTTTTAAAACGGCTTAAAGCCTTAAGGATTAAAGATATTTGGCAATTGTTGATTAATCAACATCAAGGTAATAGCCAAGTAAAGGATAATAAAATTGATCTTCTTGTTCAACAATATGAACAATTTACTATCCTTGAAGAAGAATCTATTGATAGCAGTTTTGCTAGATTTAACACTATTATTACTAGTCTTAAAGCTCTTGATGAAGGTTTCAACAATAAGTTTCTTAGGGCTCTACATCCTAAATGGAGAGCAAAGGTCACGGCGATTGAAGAATCGAAAGATTTGTCATCACTAGCTCTAGACGAGCTTATCGGCAATCTAAAAGTACATGAAGTTGTCATGGAAAAAGATTTTGAAATTTATAAAGGCAAAAAGGAACGAATTAAGTCCATCGCCTTGAAAGCTAAGAAAGAGTCTAGTGATGATGAAACTTCGACATCCGGAAGCGATGACGAAGAATATGTTATGGCCGTAAGGAACTTTAAAAAGTTCTTTAGAAGAAAGGGCAAATTTGTTCGGCAACCAAGAGAAGAAAGGAAGTCATCCCGACAAAGAGATGAGAAGAAAGGAAAGAGTGACCGGACATGTTTTAGATGCGGTGATCCAAGTCATCTCATTGGCGATTGTCCAAAAATATCTCGCAACAAAGATCAAAAGGCTTTCATTGGAGGTTCTTGGAGCGATAGCGAGAATGACGCCGAAGACAAAACCAACGACGAAACTTGTCTCATGGCTCAATCGTCAAATGAGGTAACTCTTAACTCTTCTTACTATAGTGATAATGCATCTTCTCTTGATAATGATAATATGCAAATTGAATACGATAGCTTATGTGAAATTAGCTTAAAAATCATTAACAAGAATAAAATTTTGAAAACTAAAAGAGATCTTTTAGAAAAAGAAATTTTAGAATTAAACGAGAAAATTAAGAAACTTGAGAGAAGTAAAGAAATTGAAATTGCGTGTAAGTCATGTGATGAACTTAAATCGGAAAACGCCAAACTTAAAGAAACTCAAGTTAAATTTGTTAAATTTGATAAAAGTGCTAATACACTTAGAGAAATGTTAGATACTCAAAAGTCATCTAGTTGTAAAATAGGTCTAGGATTTGATAATAGTAAAGCATCAACTAGCGGAACTAAAATTATGAGTTTTGTTGGATCGTCCGCTGAAAACGCGATGGACGGATCCACCATTAGAGGTCACGGATCCACCATACCTGGATCCGTGAGTCGCAACGACGACCAAAAAGGGGACAGAACACGTTTTTAGTCCACCCTTGTCCTCTAGATCGGATTTTGTTATTACTAGGAAGAAACTAATACATAATAGCATTGATGTGTCAAAGAAACCATCTTTAAAACCATCACTCAAAAGCGGTATAGGTTATGTCAAAATTGAGTCTAGATCAAAAACACCTCCACCTAGGAGAAACATTTCTTCTCAACCAATATACAACACACCTCAATCTAGAAGAAACTCTAGACAACCAATTCATCAAAACTTATATCCTATGAATTGGAACAACCAACAAAATCAAGGTTTTGTACATATGGGAAATTGTATCCCATTTCAATATCCTAATCAATTGCAACAAATGCAAGGGATGTACAACACTAACATTTGCAGACCCATAAGATATTGGGGACCAAACGCTTGAATTTGTTTTTGTTGAAATAAGTATGCTTGAGAACATGCTTGGAACCGGATGAATGGATCAAAGATAGTGGTTGCTCTAAACATATGACCAGTAGCAAGAGTTTATTCTCTACCTACAAAGCATACGACGGCGGTAACGTTGTCTTTGGAAGTAACTTAAAAGGAAATATCATAGGCAAAGGTATGATCTCTAATGACTCTCTTACTATGTCTAATGTAGAACACGTAGATAACTTAGCATTTAAATTATTTAGTGTCGGTCAAATTTGTGACAATAAGTGTCAAGTCTTAGTCACAGAAGAATGTAGTGAAATAATTAAAGATGGTAAAATCATAGGAAA